>JANZXR010000003.1:24916034-24946382 GCA_027575705.1 Erythroxylum echinodendron
GTGTAATGAGATTTCGGATTTTGTTGTAATGTGGCTTGAAAGGTTACATATTGTTGTATTGTAAACTAGATTTTGTAACAATGAGGATGTTAGTTAAGTTTTAAGTATTTTTAGATTAAGTATCTTATGTATCTTGGGATTATGAGATATGGATGTACTGTGGTTTGAAATGCCTTTATGGCTTGGTGACAACTCTTATATTTGATGGTAATGACTTATGATTTACGTATGGATGAATTTGAGTGGATATATGAATTTGTGTATGGATAAGATTGAGTTGAAATTATGTATACTTGAAAAGGCTGTCGATTAGAGATGATAAATTTTGAACAGGAATTATGGTTACAGATAAGTAAGATGCGTTATGGGATAAAAGCATGATGATGAATTAATAATGGCTAAGACGTTTTCATTAAATTACGCCCACTTTATGGTAATAAGCTCACATGATATGACCTCTGAGTTGGGGTCCGGATACGGGCTTCAAAAAAATTCATATGTTTGATAGACAAGACAGTTCTTTGCATAATAAACCCCTAGGATGATATCTAGGCTAGAAACCCGTGATGCAGCTCTCGTGAGGCTTATCGGTGAAAAATTTCACGAGCCTAGAAGTCACAGCAAGATCTTGCTTTCTTGATTCACAGGTGTAAACAATGCCACGTACCATAGTATTGAAATCAATTGTAGGTGATTAATTCGATTGATTAATAGTTAGGGGATGTTATATAAAGTTTAGATGTTTTGTAAACTTAGGGGGCATGAAGGATACTAACTATGAAATCACTCTTTTAAATTAACAGTTTTGCAGAAATGAGTAATGTTGATATATCTGGGATGTATACATGATTAACATTTGATGGTTTCACTAATCCTGAATTTTTTGAGGGAGTTAAAGCGTTTATTCATTATGTATGTTCTCAACCTATATATATGGATGGCCCAAAAATCATATTTCCATGTAAAAAGTGCAAACACATTCGTTTCCTTCCTATTGATGAAGTGAATGGGCATTTGCTGAGAAAAAGGCTTGTCCCAAATTATTTTGAGTGGACACGACATGAGAAGCCATTAATTTGTAACACCTCAAGTGGTAATGAAGTACACTCGTCAGTGAATGTAGATGAGTTTGAAGGGGGATTGGATTTAGAACAAATAATGTGGATACAAATGAAAATCCTTACATGCAAATGGTTTATGGTGCAGTTGGTTATACCTTTCAGGAAAATATAAAAAATCTTGAAGAAAAACTAAACCCACATACAGAATATCATGGTCATAGCATGACAACAGTAAAAAATGGAGTTTGCATACAGGGAGAATTGATGGATTACTATGGTAAAATTATTAAGATACTTGAAATTGAGTACCCTGCATTGCCAATAAAGTGAAGTATGATATTTAAGTGTGACTAGTTTGATCCAACTCTAAATGTTGGTATAAAAGTGCATAGCTGATACATTCTAGTTGAAATCAATAAGTGAAGAAGATTTAGACAATTTGAACCTTTAGTGTTGGCAATGCAAGCGATCCAAGTGTATTATGTCCCTTTTTCTAACTTATGATGAGATAAGTCAGATTGGTTGGTCGTTTGCAAAGTTAAACCTATAGGTGTTTTTGAATCACATGGAAAAGAAGAACAGAGAATTGAAAGTGAAGCGTTTCAGGAAGATTTTTATGAAGTAAATGCATATGTTATATATGACGAGAATGAACCTTTGAATGATCCAAATAATAAATATGTTTAAATTTCATGTGGAGAGGACGAGGAAGGTGACATATATAAAAAAGAGCCTGAGTTTGATTCTATTTCTTCATAAAACTAAGATCATGATTTGATTTACAATTAAGTGCTGATAGTGATTAATTTAAGTTTGTAATGGAATATTATATTCAACAAATTAATTAATTCCCTTTCAATAAATTATGTGAAATATTAAATTGAAATTGTTATATTTCTGGAATATTTAATCAAATATGAATTTCAGGTTGAAATATGTCACTAGAAAGAAGACAGGATATGATACGACCAAGGTTTAGACCACGATTTAGAGCCAGTTACTATCCAGGTGAAGCATCACATTCTGCAGCTATGCTGTACCTCGAATTAATACACTTGCAGATGATACATCACCTTCCATACCTACTGCTACACCATCCACCACCCCTATACCGACAGAGATATCAGGGGTAAATGATGTGGATAAAGGAGGCGACCTCTAGCCTAGAGCTAAGGGAGCTTATTGAAGAATTTACATCATAATTATCAATATTCTATAAGTGAAAATACATGAAAAATCATATGTTTATAATTAAGTTATAGATTTAAATTTAAAAACTGGTATAAAATTAATTATTTTTATATGAGGTTATAGGTTTAAATTTAAAAAATGGTATAAAATTAATTGCTTTTATATGAGGTTGATTCCGTTTGGATCGTGCTCAAGAAGCATGATATCCAAATTAAAGGAGAAGATTGATCTTGAGGGTTATGTATGGAAAAATATCTCTCAAGCGACAATTTTTTTTTTACTATTATGAGTTTGAGGTACAAAAAAATACTTTTTATTTTTAATTTATTTTTATACATTGATTAGATAAATATTATTACATTATAAGTACTTATCGTATGATTTTCCGTTTGTTTAGAAAGAATTTTTTGGGATTTTAAATTTGATGCGATCATTTATAAAATATGAGAGAGACGAGTATGTACACATTATCGAGACTTTGTTGATACGATAGACAAGACTGATGTATGACCACCTTATATTTTTGAACAAATATAGAGTCGTTGGTGGTAGTATTAGACATCACCCAAAGCAATGACCATTTTAGAGTGTAATTTTATCAACAGTCGTGGAGGACAGGGGGGAGAGAGTCTTCTCATACTTAGAGGATCTATTACCGACCACAATCATGTAGAGAGACTTGTAAGTATTTACACTTTACATTTATATTCTGAATTTTTTACTTTGGGATATTTCCATTTAATTTGATGTGTAAATTTTGGAATAAAAATATGTGTCTTATGGAGAATGATAATTTTATAAATTTCTAGTGCCATATATGGCTTTTTTGTTGCGTTATTTTCTTTGTTCGATAGGGGTAAATATCATAAAAATAGAGAAAATTATGCCGAAATTTTTATAAATTGTAGTTCATTTATGACATTTTATTCTGACGTAGAAAAAGTCTATGGGCACAAAGCTTACACCTTGTCAGCTCTTTTTGCATACTCACATTAAGAAGCATGACAGTGTGTCATTCGTCAATACCCGATGTAGAGAACTAAATGTATGTAAAATTTATGCTTTAATATTAATGCTTAATAATTATCACTTACTAACATAAACGTTTCTTTCTGATAGGACGAAATATAAAAAGCATTAAGCGACAGTCTCAGCAATCTGAAGATGTTGATGAGACTTAAACCTATCTTCATGCAATGGGTTGTAGGGACAGTTGTAGAAGAATATTCGGATTAGGTTCATTTGCAAACACATGTTATTCGCAATTCTCCACATCCAGTACAGTAGCATCTAGTAGGTGGTCTGCACCCAATGAATTCCATGAGCTTTGGAGCACAGTACAGACAACGACAACTTAGTTGCAACAATTGAAAGAGTATATAGTTCAGCTCCGTAATTAGGTTGATGAGTTGAAAAGGAGGGGATAACACCTCATCACAGCAATGAGAGCATCCGCGGTCACTAGTGATGGCAATGGGTCGGGTCGAGCCCGACCTTAGTTATGGCGAGCCGCAAACCGGCCCGTGGCTCAGGTGGGCTAGGATGGCATGGCCGTGGCCCGGCCCACCGGCCCGTGGCCCGGCCCATCCATTATATTTTTATTAAAAAAATCAAAATGATGTCGTTTCGGATAAAGCCAGCGGGCCACGGCCAAGGCCGAGCCTGCTCATGGCCCGCCCGTAGCTCGCCCAACCCGGGACAAAACACGGGTCAGGCTAGGCCGGAATTGTCATCCCTAGCAGTCACCAAATAAATAACGTATTTGTAGTCATTTTTATGAATTACAAATACTTATTATATACAAAATAAATTTTTTGATTATTAATTAAGATAATTTTTACTTTATATCATCAATCAACTTTCTTTTTAACAAATTAAATTTAGAAATAAATCAAAATATTATCAACATAAAACTCATAATCGTTTAAATTATGTATCAACTATAAAATCATCAAATAAAATTTAATATAGGAAAATTAAAAAATAGTTTTAGTAAATTTACCGACGAAAACATAAAGTTCGTCGGTAAAATCTATTCGATTGATCGACGGATAACCAATAATCATCGGTAACGTTGTCATTAACTTAGGTTGTCTGTCGGTAACTTTGCCGATCGAAGACAACATAGAATCACTGTCAGTACATTCACCGACGGTTACACAAAATATCCGTCGGTAAATTTGTGACAGACATTTTGTGATTCGTCGCAAATTATTACTTACGGTCGTTTCTCTAATGCCCTAGTCGGTCAATAAATTCTGTCACTAACTTAATTTACCGATAAAATATGTAAGTTTTTGTTGGTAATTTCTGTTGTTAAATTTCATTTTTCTTTTAGTGGTCGGTCGGATATAATTATAAGCTATTCCAAGTGGAATTATATAATACTTTCCAACCTATGTAATTTTATGGTTTACTTCCATTCCCCACAAGAAATATTAGTTAGGCCATTAATATCTTCATCTTCTACAGCCATTGAAGTGTGTAGAAAGAGCCAGAGAAGAGTAAATGTGCACTGCGTACTGACTCTCCTCGGCCTCTGCAAGCCACATGGTAGCTGCACAACCGCATAAAAAGAAAGGTGAAGAAAATATTCTCCTTTAACGACAAAACTTTAATGGGCAAGGCAGAGACCAAGTGGGGTTTACATCAAAATGGAAATGTTGGTAGCCAGACTACCAACCAAATGAATACAAACATGTGAATTCTGTCATCCACGCATATGAATCAGTCAGGGTTCGGGATATTAGAAGGCAAGATATCCTCATTATCATCAAAATTTATATCATTTGGTACATCACAGTTGCAAATGAAGGAATGATTGTACCTCATTATCAATTCCATTGGTTAAAAATAATTTGGAAAATTATGCAAAGTAATTATTAGACTATCAAATGTTTTGGCTCAACATCAAAAGAGGTATAATAATTTTTCTTTATATATTTATAGCAAACAAATATCAATGTGTTACATTAGATGAGTCATGTTAGTGAAAGCTTGGTTTCTGACTTAGAATATAAAGTTAAAATATTTCCACCGAATAACTTGTCTGAGAACATGCTTATTACATACATTTTATCTCTTATTCATCAATGAAATTGGATAGCTGTCTTGTTTAGCCTGATTTTTTGTTTGCTTTAACCGCAAAACCTACGCAAGGCAACTGCTTTCGCACATTTGGCACTCCTTTCAATGACAGCCTCAATCCCCAATCAATGTGAAAACTATCCCTATTAGCTTTCTATTGTTTCGAATCCTCTTATCTCATTATTCTCTTTTAACCCTCTTCTGCACCGGTGGTCTTTTTCTTAATTTTTATTTGTGCCTTTTCTTCTATCTTTATTCCTATTTTTATGAAAATGAATTTTTAAAGGTTATTTTCTAAGAAAATAGGAATTTAATTTCAAAATTTTCTTGATTTTGTAAAATGTCTCAACCCTAAATATTCTTCTCAACTCCTTTAAGATTGTTCCAAACTAGCCTGTTGCGGAAGTTCATAACTGGAAATGTTGATGTGTTGGCTTTGATTTTTTTATTTCCTTCTCATTTTTGCTTCCAGATTTTTGAAGGGTATGATTTTTCAAATCTGTTTAAATTTAATTGAATTTCGAATTAAATTAAATTGATTAAAAATTTTAAATTTAAACCCAACCTATTACTAAATTAGATGTAAATTTTATTGAGTTTTTTTTTCTATATGCAACATTGACTATCATGTATTTGTTGCCACATATTATATTTTTCTTTGTTAAATTAATGAAAACATAATGAGGTATACGAAGATAGGGGTAAACTCTCAAACTCGAAATATATAATTTTTTTTGACAAAACATATGAATTAATTTATTAATTTTTATAAAATTTAAATAAAATATAATATTTCCTTAGTCGATAAGTCAATTCTCAACATTAATACATGTTTACTAAATAACTTTAGTTAATATGAAATTTATAATATACTCATTAAATTATTTGTATTATATAAATAAATTATTATCCTTATCACATTCTAACTTTGATATGAATAAATTTTGTAGATGTTGGCAATTAAATTGCCTAGAAATAAACTTGTTTAACAGAACATACACTTACTTGGAGTTGAGAATCTTACAAAGCTTTCACACTTTACACGGCCTTTCTTTTCACTCACTTTTCTTCTTGTTTTTGTAGCATACAATGAAGTGGCCAAATGGCCATATTTATATAAGAAGGTAGAGTCGGTAATAACCAACCATAAGGACAGCTTCATTCAAGCAGTCCATATGGTATATGGACAGAAAGCCAATTTGGCTTGATTTTTTAATCGGTTAAATACAAAACCAAATTTACTTTCTAACAGCTGTTTCATAAACATATGTTAGAGATTAAAAAAAGTTGCATATAAACACATGTTAAAGTTGGTATAGACAACAAAGCATGCATAATTTGTATTTTGCACTCACTGACATGATGACATATTGCCTAAAAATGCATATACACATAGTCTAGTGATAGAGTTGGAAAGGCTTAATCATATAGAGCCTTTTGCACTAAAAATGCAGAATTTTAAGATGGTTATTAAATGTAATTATAAATAATAGTTACTTCTAACTGGTCTAAACTAATTAAGAGAAACAAATTTGCAATACTGTTTAAAAGCGCGTGGAGCCAAAGAATTATAGTGAGGGAACAAGGCAGCATCTAGATGGGGCATAGGTAAGCAAAGACATTGAAAAGAAAAGACAGGATTGGAATTTTTGTAGTACACCAATCAATGAGACACCCCAACCACCCATCATGTTCGGTTTGCTGGGAGCACCACCTACCTTATGATCATCCCTTCTCTTCACTGCACAATTGTTAACAAAGTAATCCTCTCCTCCTGATATGCCTAAAGCCTCGGGCATATATTTTATGCTGCTTCCATGGTGATGAGGTTGTAAGAGAACATGGGGTATCCACTCCCATCCCCTTAAGATTCGTGGCTGCTGAAGGATAAGTTTTATTGACCTTCTCTGTGTGTTCTATTTCACGAGGTACAAATGCCAGTAGTAAATGGACTGGCCTTCACCAGCGGAACTGCTTAGGCATGTGATTGTGATGTGATGGTGCGAGTTTTTTGGGACCCATTTCACAATAAATGAAAACGATTTCAAGGTTTTGAGCAGTCTCCGTTCGTTAGGCTACATGTATACAGTAATTTCACATTGAGAAGCGAAAAGGAATCCACTTTTGGTTGAAATGAAGTCCTCCGTCCGTATCATGTATGTATATATATACTGTATTATTCACTATTCACTGTTATTCACCGTTTAGAATATTTCAAAATCATCTCACATTTCTTTTTAAAAACTTTCAACTGCTGGACAGCTAATGTTAGTTATCCCTGAAACTAACAAGGGAACAGTAAGAATCCTTAATATTGTAGACATACCTTTAAATTCAATCTCGGATTCAACTGATCAAATCTTATATAAGTGGCAAGACACTGTCCCAGTTTTATTCTACCTAACCGTCAGCAATAAAACCATAGTCCTAGTTTTATGAGGATCTGAGGAAGGTGGGAATGTATAGGAAAGAAACTATCTGATGGACTTCTGGCGAAAGCAAGCACGAGACAAACGGACACGCTCAGGCTGGTTTTCTTTCTGTATAGAACATGAAAGAGACCTGAGATTTATAATTATTCATGGGAACCTGATGACGTGTTCAATGAGTCCCGGCTTTTCCCGTAATCATGAAGCATGGAAATGTTGTCCACGCACTATTAGATATAAATTTATGGAAATTTGATTACGTCCTAAAGATAGCCTGATTTGATTGTTATTTTTTACTAACTCTTGCACTAAGTTTCTGTTTAGCAATCAGGTGATTGTATTTATTGTTAGTTGATTGTTGATTATATCAAGCGATTTGATCAGTGAATTACATTAGTTATTTGTTAGAGATGTTTGATAAAATTAACTGTTTAATATTAACTGTTTATGTGTAAAATAACTTATGAGGACACAAATTTTAAAAAAATTATAAAAATATGAATATTATATATCTTAGTATTTTTTTGAATATTCTTATAAGAATTTAAATTTTAGAGAAGTCATGTTTACCTGTACTGTTTCATTATTTATGACTCTTTATATTTTCATTTTCGTTTAAGGTTAATATTTTATTTCTAACTTATAACTGTATAAAACAATTATAAGAATAAACACTGTTCTTAAATATAAGTATCTAAGAATCTCAATTAAAGGATATAGTTGACTTTTAATAGTTAAAATTTTGGCTGATTAATAAAAACTGCTTTTTATCATAAATCAGTTATCGGATTTGCTACTCTCCAAATAACTTTCGTAACTGATTGGTTGTTTAAAAAAGTGAGGCCTAAGTTAAGTACTATCATTCTAACAGCAGCTCATTTCTAATATTTTGGGTTATTATTTCTGAAAAGATGTTCCTCATTACTTTTTCCAAGTTAATGGTAAACTATCTTGTAATATTAGAAATGTTTAAACAAAAACGTATTTGCAGGCGTTAAAGCAACTTGAGTAGTTAAAGCAAAAACGCATCCCTATCCACTGGAATCTGAAATGCAAGTTACGACGTCAGATAGACAGTCACCGAGGTAAAAAGCTAAGACAGACAGGAGGGCTTCTTTTACTTTTGGTCCAAAGGTAAACAAGAAGAGCAGCACAAAGCCTCCCTCCCTTACCCCTCTGTCTCTGCATTTAACTTCTAATTCACCGTACAAATGTCAAATACACTACAACTCAACACAACATAACAAACACAAGTCTCTTTTGGACTTGGGTCCCTTGACCTCCCTCCCATTCATTTCATTGCTCTGCAGCCTGTCTCTCCCTATCTCTTCCATCACGTGACACTACACCAAATCCTAGAGGGAGAAGGTCCATCCAAAAAGGCGCTGTTTTTACACTTTATTACACACCTCGGCCCTCCCTCCAAGTCCAAGCCCCCTTTCTCTTTCGTATTATTGTAGCTCACTGTCTCACTGTCTCAAGTCTGTGTAAGAGAGAGAGTGAAAACTGGGAAAGGCAAAGGCATCTCCTTTTGTTTGCTTGCAGCATATATCTGAGTCTGAGGCCTTTAGCTCAGTGGGTTACACTCACAGAGATTGAGCAAGTGTAAGTGTTTGTGACTTTGGTGTATAGTATTATAAGTAAGAAATATGCAACAGCACCTGATGCAGATGCAGCCCATGATGGCAGCTTATTATCCCAGCAACGTCACTACTGATCATATTCAGCAGGTCCTCGCTTCTCTTCTCCTCTCCTCTCCTCTTCTTTTCTGTACCTGTACCTTTACCTGTACCACTCTTTTCTATCTTTTTGTGTTTTTTTTCCTGACTTTGGTCTTCTTTTTTCTTCATTGCATCACAGTCCTAAGGGTCTGGTGTTTCTTTATTTGATTCTACGCCATATTGGCCGATTTATCTTACTCTTTCTAACATTTGGGGACTTTCTATTCTGTTACACTTTAAGGGTTGTAAGTTGCTTTTCATTATCTTTTCCATGGCTTTGGTATTTATGTTTCCCCTATCATTCATACTTTTTTCGAACGTGCGTTGGGTAGCCATCTTATTCTATTTGAACTTCTCTTTGCACAATCTGTTAACTGCCATTTAAATTATGAGTGTGCTATTAAATGGGTTCTTAATCTTTCTTTGTTTCGAAAACTGGGGTTTATCTCATGCCGTTTGTTGCTGTGGGAAGGTTGAACACTTCTTTGCACTGTTTTCCCTTGTGGTTTTCGGATGCTGAAACTTCCGTTATCCCTCATCTTATCGTAATTTTTTTAATGGGGCCAAAGTGTAGCAGCTCATCCATGCCGTATCATCCATCTGTATCTCTTGCTGCCATTAATTTCTAGGTGTGGTTTAATCAGCTTCCTTTTCTGTTCAAATTTAACTGCGATGCATGCACTAATCATCACTGTTAGAGAACCGGGTCTTTCACTGATTCTGTGTTAATAAGAAGAGGCTAAGGATGGGGTATTATTCTAACTGCATTGCAACAAAAGCTAGTAGGTTGTATTCTCTTTGACTAGAAAATGGACAATGTTATTAGTGCACAAACCTAAAGTTTGTCTTCTGTTCATGGCTTAAAGTTTAGGAGTTATTTTTACATGACACTTACTTGGTTTATTGCTAAAGTTGGGCTGATTTCACTGTTCCTTTTTTTTTGGGTTCAAATTTAAGGTAAAGTGTCTATTTTACTAAGCTTCAGATAATTGACCGGGTTAGTGCCATTGTTGCATTTGTTTTTCTATCTTTTATGTGTTTAAATGCATTTGTTTTTCAATTTTGTATGTTTTTAACTTATTGGTGTTACAAAATGGTGACATCAGCTGATAAGGTTTCTCTGTAATAACTCTATTAGTGAGAAAATGAGACTGTAATGTAAAAGAAAGATGCAGAATGAGACTGTAATGTAAAAGAAAGATGCAGATAATTTTTAGTAGTAGAATAACTTTTAATACATTGCAAAGGTGACACCCTGTTATTAGTATTGGAAGAAAACCTGTGGTGGAAATTATGAGTGAGCATGGGATCGTTGTGAAAATCTTTTATTATCAAATTAAGGACTGCATGATGGTTATCTACACCTCATCCAAATAATTATTGGTTTTTTGTTCAGTGAACATATTTGGTTTTTTGTTCAGTGAACATAATTTTCTATCATCCCTTGATATTATCATAAACATATCTGGAAAATCTAATTGCTAGGATTTATTAGTCTTTATTACATCATATTGCCATTGACAGCATGAGGTCAAATAATTGGTTTGGACTATTATTTGGGTCATATGATCCATTGGAATGTCTCTGATGCAATTTCGTCTGGTTGTCCTCACTGAATCTATTTCATTTTATAGACAGTCATTTGTTTGGACATGTTCACTTTAATGCTGATGTGGTCCTTTGTAGATAGTCCTTCTCCGGTGGTCCTCTCTTAGCATTTGATGCATTGCCGTTTTTCTTTTCGTCTTGGCCATTTATTTCCAATCTTCCATTCTGCTTATCTTTATAGTAACTTATGAATAACAATCTCAATCTAGACCTATACTTGTTTTGTGCTGATCTGTAATTGGCTCCTAAGACAGAAAATTCGTAAAATTGCGTACCTTGTCTTCTTGCATATTCCTGGTAATTTCACGTGTTAGAGGGCAAAAGGACTACTATTACTCTACATATGCATTGTAGTACAAGGTTTGTTCTTCCATATTTTGTAGTTTATGTCGATAGTGAACCTTTTTAAGTTGAGACCTTAGCTTAGCTAAGCATATGCTGACCTTGATGTTTAGAGCTTGTTTGTGTTGCTATTAATTCCCATTTCTCAACCAATATGTTAAGGTGATTGCCGTGATTGTGCTAAGATAAAGTATGACAATGTAGAGTTTGGGTCAGATTAACAGTACTAGCGCAGGAGATTTCAACAATACCCATTTGTGAAATACTAGTCTCACAATTTTTCTTTTATGTAATTGAAATATTTGCAAATTCATAAATTCAACTTATATGCTTTTATCATTTATCGTATGGCGTGATATCTTTTAGAAGGTAAGTGGAACTTTTCTGGAAGCAAGCCTGAACTTGAGGTGGAGGTTGCCTGGGTCAATAACTATCCCACTGGTCAAAGGTTTAACTGTCAATCTAATCATGAACTTGCTTGAGATCAACCCTAGGTTCCTTTTTTGGCATTTGATTATATGTGTGGCTTGACTGAAAAAAAGAAAAATGTCAAACTTTGCTCTTTTTGCAAGTTTACTGAACCCTATTAGGGCGTTCTGTTTCTGCATATACTAAAAGGACATAGGAAATTGATTTCACGATTTGTTTTCGGGAGAGGTTAACTTTCAATTGCTTGCTGTTTTAGTTGTGTTGGATAAGAACTGCTGGAATTCAACCTTTGTCTGAACATAGTATCTGCCAGGGAGACCAACATCATGATTTATTCCTAATAATGAGCTTTTTAAAATAATAATAGTGACAATAGGGAAACCAAGTTAAGGATTTATGGATTTCTCTCTTACCGACTTTCAATTTCAACAGTTATTTTTTCCCCTTTTCTCTCTATTACGTCATGTTGTTTATGCATGCAGTATCTTGATGAAAACAAGTCTTTGATTTTGAAGATTGTTGAGAGCCAGAACTCTGGGAAACTCAGCGAATGTGCAGAGTAAGCACTGTCTATTCTAAGCTGTAATTTTAATTTTCTTCCTTGGAGAGGACCATTCCGACTGTTAAAAAAATCCAATTTAAATTGAAATAACAGAAAGTTACAGGTGATGTTAACTGTTAAGAATCTGTTGAGCTTATCAAGTCAATTATCCAGTGAAATATTCATTGAGGTTGTTCAGTGTTTCATTGTTGGTTTTAACTGTTGAGCTTTGCATGCATCTTGTTGTCTTCAGTTAAAATGGTCTTATACCAATGTAATCATTTGGACATTCTGTTATATGTTTCTGTGTTGGAAGCGGGCTCTCAAGAATGTACTTCCTAATGCACAGTTGTGAAGAATCAAGGCATAGTGTTTTCAAATAAACTTGACCTTTGCAGATGATTGTGCATGTAGCAATTTAACTAAATACATGAAAAACAAGCAGCAGTAGAAATCCATTTCAGTCCATCTTGTACTTCAAGTTCCAAAACTTACCCTTATTTTTTATAGGAACCAAGCAAGGCTGCAGCGTAATCTCATGTACCTAGCTGCAATTGCTGATTCTCAACCCCAACCACCTAATATGCATAGCCAGGTACAATAAGTTTTTCTGAACTAGAGCATGCAACGAGTAGCTTGATTTCATTCTACCTGCCATTCCTAGGTTTACAAATTTGTGTTTGAGCTATAAATTTATGCATTATAGATAATACTCGCTTGATCCTTTTACTCATCGATTATGAATTAATACCTGAATTGCTGCAGTACCCTTCAACCAGCATTATGCAACCAGGAACACACTACATGCAGCATCAACAAGCTCAACAGATGGCACAACAATCTCTTTTGGCTGCTCGTTCCTCTATGCTGTATACACAACCCTACTCAGCACTACAGCAACACCAAGCCTTGCACAACCAACTTGGCATAAGTTCTGGTGGAAACACAGGACTTAACATGTTACAGAGTGAGGTGAGCACTGCAGCAGGTGGAGCACTTGGGGCTGGAGGGTTTCCTGATTTTGGTCGAGATACTAGTGGTCGAGGAATGGCAGGTACCAGCAACCAAGATATCGGGAGTGCTGGGTCCAGCGAAGGTCGAGGTGGAAGCTCTGCAGGCCAGAGTGATGAGGCAGGTGAAACAGTGTATTTGAAAGCTTGTGATGAAGGTAATTGAGAGGTAAGGGACCAAAACTTAGGGAAATGCTTAGTGGAAGTTAGTCTAGAAAAGGGTACTTTGAAGGACTTGATGCTTATTAAAACTAGATGTATGGTGCCAAAAAGACATGGTACGAGGGCTTAGCCCCAGGTCCATGGCGTGGTTGTTTTTCAGAGTTCAATGCGTCTTTGTGCTAGTTATGTAAATTAGCAGGTCGTGCTTTGATATTAGCAACTTGTGTTTGATTCCAAATTTGTTGGTTCAATCCGGTTTTATAGCACTTGAATCATCATTTAATTACGCCTCACTAACTAAAGTCTACCAAACAATTTAAGAAACTGCAATTTATATCAGCTGCCTGGAATTGGAAGTTCTTTTCTTATCTATTCATTTTCAACTGAATCAATGTCCCGGGTCATAATGCTTGCCATAAACTTTAAATAGCATAAAAGGATTAAAAAATTGTAATAAAAATGTAGGTGGAATTCCAAAGTTGAATGTTATATATAGCAGAGCCAAGTGTTTTCGTAAAGGCAAATATCAGGAAAGAAGCGTGAAAGACCCTCTTTCATTTTAAATCCTTAGCTTCGTGCTTAAAATAAAAAATCAAAAGCCTGAGTCAAATGTTCTACCCACGCTTTGTATTAAAGTTTATTTATATCAAAGCCTATTTAAGGAACTTTTATTCCTTTCTTTCTTCTTCAAAACCTTCAAATTGTGGTCTTGGGCAAGAGGGTAATTTAGCTCATAATGTTTTCACTTCAGTATAATATATAAGTTGGGTCCTAACAAAATGAATTTTAACGATTGAAAAATATTTAAAATGAACTATAACGTTTAATTTCTGACTGGACGAAACAATTAACAAAATTAAGCTTCTTGGTTAAATATTGACTTGAAGTTTTTTGTAATAAAGTGGGAGCAAACTTAAAAAAAAAGAAATGGATCTCCGTGGAATTGCAGGATTTGTTGCTTCGCTTGACCTTTGACAACATTTGTTGTCTCACACTCTCGTCGGAGTTGCTCAGAAACCCTTTCTCTATCGCTTTCAATAGAGCCACTAAAGCTACTCTACAAAGGATTCTTTACCCTTGCTTTACATGGCAAGTGAAGAAGATTTTTGGCATTGGAGCAGAGAAGAGATTAAAGGAGAGCCTTAAAATCGTCGAAGCTTACATGGACGAAGCAGTAGCAACATGCAAAGAAGCTCCATCTGATGATTTGTTATCCAGATTTATGAGGAAAAGAGACATTGATGGAAACCCTTTTCCAATCTTTTGCTCTAAACTTTCTATTTACACGTTTGTGGGACATGTTTCCAACTACAAGGACAGTGCAACAAATGATGGATGCAATGGGGAGTATGATGGAGGATCCTTTAGTGTATAATAGCAGTTGGTACTGGTGAGGAAGACTGGCCAACCAAGAGTTACGACAAGTACACCTGCAGGATCGCGTTACCAAAGAACATAGAGTATGAGAAGATAAAGTGGAAGTTAAAATTAATACTGGGTCTTGTACATTACCGTTCCTAAAGCAAGCATCAGTAGCAAAGTAATAATTATCCACCAATTCGGAGAAGAATTATCCACCAACCATTGTTTCTTGCCACCTCCGCCGACCTCCTGACACCCACAAGTCATTAATCCCACCCCTACCTCCACCGCCAGACACCACTTCGTGTTCCCCACCCCAATACAACCATTTTTCCCCGAGGTCCCAGCCGCATCAACAGGTAAGTAGCCCTTGAACATGGAAGCTGTCATAGGATTAGTTTTTAGGCGAGCAATCTCAACTGCAATGTAACTAAGTGCCCTCAGTTGATTCAACAAAAACACTCCTCCAAGTAAAAACGAAGACGATATGTAGATAGAAAAGCGGAGCTAAATTGTTTGAAACAAGTAAATGGAACTAGCAAGCAATATATGATACAAATAGAAGAACTTTTATTGCAGAATATTGGAGAACATAACCAACACAGGTCTGGAGGATTTACACATATTTATATCCATCCAGCGTTAACGTCTTAAAAGATGTCATGCAATCCAATAACTGTAAAATATTCTTGGATCGCACGTTAATAAAGACACAAACCTGAATCTGTGTAATATTATATCAAGTTTTATCCACTCTCACAGTGAGAAACTGTTTTTTCTTTTAGTTTGTAATGTTAACTTCCAAAGGAAGATGGAAGGGTATTTAAAACAAAAATCCTAGGAACTCTAATTATTATTTAACAAGCCCAATCATCATTATTTTGGGTTCACTTTCATATTAGAGTCCATGACAATAATATGAGCTACAATGATTAATTATTAAAAGTAATCTAACAATCTCTCATTTGGCCCATGTTATGACTTAGTGATTCAACAAGAAAACTTGCAATGCACACAATACATTGAATCAATCAAGTCATCCTTAAATGAATTAAGATGATGGGATCATGGCGGTTATAAGTCATTGAACAACATGATTCCTTCCATGTATCACAAATCAATCCCAACTCTAAGTTTCTTTAAGGTTTTAATTTGAGAAATACAATAATTCTCAAGAACTACATGTCGTCAAAAGAACCATAAGTGTATACATAAACTATAATGATAACATGTCAATAAAGCAGAAACACAACTATAAGTGAATTCTAAGTGTCACATGTAATGAGCAAATTGTAATTAGAATAACAAGGCTTTATCGATAACACTCATACGCTCGACATGGCCAATAAACGCCTTGGGTGGTAATCCCTTAGTCAACGGATCAGCTACCATCATATCCGTTCTAATATGCTCAAAAGACACCTTTTGCTTCTGCACTTCCTCCTTAACCAACAAATACTTCAACTCCATGTGTTTAGCACCCTTAGAGTACTTATTGTTCTTCGAGAAGAAGATAGCTGCGGAATTATCACAATAAATTCTCAGCGGCCTGGCTATACTGTCGACAATACCAAGTCCAGAGATAAAGTTCCGCAGCCACAGTGCATGAATAGTGGCCTCAAAGCATGCCACAAACTCGGCCTCCGTAGTGGAAGTAGCAATGATAGACTCCTTTCCACTCTTCCATAATAGGAACAGATAGCCAAATGTAGACTTTCTACTATCCAAACATCCGGCAAAATCTGAATCTGAATATCCAATGACCTCTAGATAATCGGATCTCCTATATGTAAGCATATGCTCCTTGGTGCCTTGCAAGTACCTGAGAACCTTTTTAGCAGCTTTCCAGTGGTCCATACCAGGATTACTTTGATATCGACCCAACATTCCTACAGCAAAGTTGATATCAGGTCGAGTACAAGTTTGAACATAGTTCAAACTCCCAACCACTGATGCATACAGAATTCTTTCCATTTCCTTTCTCTCCAATTCATTACTAGGGCATTGCATTTTACTATACTTGTCCCCTTTTTGTATTGAAACTATTCCTGCAGAGCATTTATCTATTCTATATCTCTCTAAAACTTTATTAATATAACCCTTTTGAGACAATCCTAACAATCCCTGTGATCAATCTCGAAATTCCAATCACATAGGATGCCTCATCCATATCTTTCATTTCAAAAGTCTTAGAGAGATACTGCTTAATATCATGTAACATACCCAAATCATTTGCAGCAAGCAAAATGTCATCAACATATAAGACCAAAATCACAAATTTGCTCCCACTGACTTTTTTGTAGATACACCGAGCAACAGCAATTTCTACAAAACCATACGACGTGATAGTATTGTTAAACTTTAAATACGACTGTCTGGAAGCTTGTTTCAATCCATATATTGATTTTCTCATCTTACACACCAAATGTTCACTTCCTTTGTCCAAGAACCCTTCAGGTTGGTCCATGTATACTTCCACTTCTACTTCACCATTCAGAAAGGTAGTTTTTACATCCATCTGCTGAAGCTCTAAATCATAATAAGCCACCAAAGCCAGAACAATTCGCAGAGAGTCCTTCTTTGAAACTGGAGCGAAGGTTTCCTTATAGTCAATGCCATTCTTCTGGGTGAAACCTTTAGCAAAAAGTCTGGCCTTATATCTTTCAATGTTGCCTTTCGAGTCCCTTTTAGTCTTAAAGACCCACTTGGAACCTATTGTCGTAGAACCTTCAGGCAACTCAACTAAGTCCCAGACTTTGTTATCACCCATTGACTTAATTTCTTCTTTCATGGCAATCAACCATTTATCGGAATTGTCACTTTCCATGGCTTTTCTAAATGAGATTGGATCTTCATCAATAGTTAAGTCACATTCATTTTCAACAATATAAACCATATAATCATCTGGAATAGCAGATCTTCTTGCCCTTATAGACCTCCTTAACTGTTCTTGTGGTACATTAATCTCTTCTTGAATTATGACCGGTTCATCCACGATAATATCATCTTGTGGATTTTGAACGTCATTCTGTTGTTCCAATGTGTTGTGTGACTGTGATACAACAATTGGTACAACAACTTCAGGTGAAATAATAGGTGAAGAAACTTTAACCTGAGTTTCTTGAATGTTCACTTTTTTTGCTTCAGTACTCCCATTAGATTGACCATTTTCAATGAACCTAGCATTACCTGTCTCAACAATTCTCGTACTATGGCTAAGACAATAAAACACATACCCCTTTGATTTTTCAGGATAGCCAATGAAGAAACCACTGACCATCTTTGGATCAAGTTTCTTTTCATGTGGATTATATAACCTTACTTCTGCTGGACAACCCCAAACACGAAGATGCCTTAAACTAGGTTTCCATCCCGTCCACAGTTTATAAGGGGTCTTAGGAACTGCCTTACTTGGAACCCGATTAAGCAAATACGTAGTAGTCTTTAATGTATATATCCACAATGAAGGAGGTAATGAGCAATTACTTAACATGCTTCTAACCATTTCCATTAATGTACGGTTTCGTCTTTCAGCTACACCATTTTGTTGAGGTGTACCAGGCATTGTATACTGTGCACAAATGCCTCTGCCTTCGAGAAATTTTGCAAATGGACCTGGAAACTGTCCACTTTCATTATATTTACTATAAAACTCACCACCTCTATCAGATCTCACAACCTTTACTTTTCTATCTAATTACCTTTCCACCTCATTTATGAACACCTCTAGGATATTCACAGCTTGACACTTTTCATGCAGTAGATATACATATCCATAATGTGAGTAATCATCAATAAAAGTGATGAAATACTTTTCATCGCTCCAAGAAGAAACGTCAAAAGGACCACATATATCGGTGTGTATTAACTCAAGAAGCCGCGTGCTTCTTGTAGCAGGTTTCTTTACTGTGTGTTTAGTTTACTTTAATGCAATCGACACACACATTTAAGTCACCAAAATCTAATTGATGAAGGATTCCAATTTTCACCAACCTCATTAGTCCTTCTTTGGAAATATGACCCACTCTTTGATGCCACAAGTAAGCAGAACTTTCATTAGATGCACTACGTTTAATGCCTTGACTTTCAACATGAAACAAAGATTTAGAAAATTTAATATCAAGATTGAACATGTAAAGTGAATCAATCAAAGTACCACTACCATAAAAGTAATCATTTCTGTATAATGAAAATCCACCATGTCCAAACTTAACATAGAAACCTAAAGCATCCAACCTACTAATAGAAACAAGATTTCTAGCACAATCAGGTACATAAAGACATCCTTCAAGATCAATATGACAACCAGTGTCTAGGATCAATCTATAAGTCCCCATGCCTTCTATTCGTGCTTTCATCCTGTTCCCCATGAACAAGTACTGCTCACTTCCTCTTATAGCCTGGATTGTACTGAATCCCTGTTTTACATGAGACACATGAGTAGTAGCACCAGAATCTAACCACCAAGTATTATTGGGCACTTCTATGAGGTTTGATTCAAAGCAAACATAACTATAATGCATACCTTTTTTCTCAAACCATCCCTTCCTTTTAGGACAATCCTTCTTCAAATGTCCCAATTTCTTATAAAAGAAACACTTCATCACCTTTCGGATAATGCTCTCAAGACCTTTTGGAGCTTTACCCTTCTTGTCCTTGTTTCTTGGTTTACCTTTACTGCTGCTGGCACCATGATGACCTACGAGATGAACAGACTCTTTCATCTTTCTTAATCTTCCTTCCTCCTGTATCAATATGGCCTTCAATTCCTGAAAGTTTCACTTATCCTTAATTGTGTTGTAATTCACCTGGAACTGACCAAATTCAACATGTAGAGAGTTAATGATAAATTGGACCAAGAATGTCTCATTTACGTCCATCCCCAGGGTCTTCAACTTTGCTGCCAAATTCGACATGTGAGTCACATGATCATGAATAGGCTGAGACCAGTTAAACTTCTTTATAGTTAACTAACTCATAAGGCTGCCTACTATCGACTTGTCAGCCAAATCTGACTGTGAACACTCTTTAATTTTATGCATGAATTCTCTTGCATTCTCTGTCTTGGGCATAGATGGCTTAATACTTTCAGCCTCCTCATAAAGTTCAGACTCAACCAATTAGCCCTCTCCCGTGCCTCATAATCAGACTTTTCAGCATTGGAGATACCATCTGTAATGGCTGCAGGCTACTCATCCATTAGTATTGCAAGGTCCAAAGTCATAACACCCAGTGCAAAGCGCATCTATTCGGACCAATCATCATAGTTCAGCCCATTGAACTTCACAACAGAGTTTGCAAATGCAAAGGCATTTGATGAAGCTGCAAACATTTATGCATACTTACCCATTAGTGCTTTGAGTACTTACTACAGATTCAAAATTTATATACACTTTAAAAATATACATTTAAGCAACCTTTGGGCAATACTTAAATGCATACACACAATCATTGATGCTAAAATTTATACACTTTAATAGATAACCATAACATTCAAAATTGAATAAGTATGCTATCTTTGGATATACACACTATTCTACCTAAAAGTTTTAATGATCATTCCCTTTAATATTATTAACTATACTCAATAATCCACCTTTAGGTGATCTCCTAGAATATAGTTAAATAAAATCAATTAGTCAGTCAAACTATAATTTCATTAATAGCATCTCTTTAATCATGAACAATTGAACACTTTTAATTTGCGTGTTTAAATGTGAATATAACTAGGCCACTTTGGTGACTAACAAGTCATACCCAAATAAAAACAATACATTAGTCACTTTAATGGGTAAGAACAAACTTTTCTTATATGTTTAAACTTTATTACACAAATTACCCTATGCGGAAGTAAAACAATTCATTTAAAATAAACCGAAACCATTCATACGCATATATCATTGTCTATACATATATGGGCACATCAAGCCAAACAATTCATTTTTACAATTATAAAGCTAATGTCTTTCTTATGTGGGCCACAAACATTGCATTTTTTATTCATATTAAAGATAACAAGTCAAACTATATTAAAATCATTTGCGTACTTACACAATCAAACCAATCTGTTGCTTTTTCATTAAAAGACAATGAACAATTAATGCAATAAACAAGTCATGCAACTAAATGAGGGAGGTGCATGCAGCGTCATCTTCCTCAGGCGACGCTGGTTTCGTTTCTTCCTATTTTTGTTCTTTTCATGAGATTGTGTGAAAACACAAACCATCCCGAATCCTAAAACCATGAACATCCCTTCCCAACTATATAATGTTTCCATGCCCAACCTTTCGTTTGTCTTTCTACGGTTTCATAATCTCCCTCTAAACTAGAAACTTTCTCTTTACAGGATGTTTGGACAAGATCATATGTATGATTTTGTCTAAACACAATAATATCAACACCGAAGGTTTGTTCTCTTATGCATTGTTATATCAACACCGAAGGTTAGTCAACACAGACATATCAACACCGAAAGTTCAAAAAAAATGTAACACTCTATACAAAAAACATACACGGTAGAAAATAAATCGTGCAACATAAGCATCACATATGGAATTAACAACCATGGTGTATGGCAGACAACAATAACCCAACACCCATGGCTCTGATACCAATTATTAAACGTTTATGGATCGAATGGTAACAGAGAAACAAACAAACTTGAATCCATTATATACTTTTGATAGTTTTTGTTATTTATCCACTCTCTGCCTTCAACTTTTCACAGTTTTATCCAATAGTGCAGAAAACTGTTTCTTCTGTAAGATTTGTAACGTCCACTTTCAAAGGGAGAGGGAAGGGTATTTAAAATAAAAACCCTAGGAACTCTAATGTTATTTAACAAGCCCAATCACCATTATTTTGGGTCCACTTTCATATTAGAGTCCATGACAGTAATATGGGCCACAATGATTAATTATTAAAATTAATCTAACAGATCTCCCTTATAATCCTTACTATTTACACCCGAATGAATAGCCTCCATCTATTCTGGTGTCTCAGATTCTTGTTAGAACAAATTATCATCCTTAAGCTAGAGTTTTGAGGATGGCGTTGTTATCAAAAAACAAACCAAATTTCATCGATGGACCGATCACAACACCCCCCAAGGACATCTTCTATATTCAATGTAGGAAAGGTGCAGCATTTGTTGTGGTTACCTCGTTTTGTCTTTGAAACTATTGAGAAGATTATATAATATGGTTTGATAAAGCTAATGATGTCATTTTCCAAAAAAAACTAGTGATATCTTGGAGGTTCTTAAAGAACGATTCTCTTAAGAATATACTTTTCATTTTAAATATTTACAAAAATAGGTATAGATTTAAACAAGGTACACCCTCAGTTACTAGCTATTATACTCAGTTGAAATTTTGGTGTGATGAGATGATGAATCTAGGAACTATTTTGAGTAGTAGTTGTGACCTGTTACGTTCCGATCATGCATCTCATACATAATATATATCAAATATAAGTAACGAAAATAAAACAGAATCTCAAAAACCATATTTACTCTTGCATATAGATACGAAAAACAAAAAGATGAAATGTAAGATGTTTACATACTTTTTTGACAATCTCCTTTGTTCTTTAATCTTCGCTACATTGGGTTGTTATAAACCACAACGATCAACGCATATCGTTTCTAATGAAAGTCCACACAAAGATAAAAGGATGAAACCTCACTAAGAAATAGCTAGAATTCTTTTTTTGTGCTAGCAAAAACAAGAACTCCTGAGAGAGTTAGAGAGAAAAAGTGTGTGTGTAAGCAAAGGAACCTATCTTTTTCATTTTTTGTGTCTTATATAAGATGCATGAAAATCATCTCAATTTTCTACACTATTTGGCCTTCCATAACCCTCATCACTAATGGAAATTTATAGGAATTTAGTGGTTATGAATAGCATGCATTAATGGAAGTTATGGGAAGTTAATGACCATGAATAGCATACATTAATGGAAGTTATGAGAAGTTAATGACTATGAATAGCATACATTAATAGAAGCCAACAACACTTGTTTCTAATCCATTTGATGCAATGCTTTCTACCACGATCATATAATGATACTATATCGAAACACTCTCTCATATCTTGAGTCACCATTCAAGACCATTTTAGTCATCCTTCGGATCTCCTATGTGTGTGACTCATTAGGTTCCCGGTTATATTGGTCACTTGAATTAACACTTAATTCACATAAATTAAGAGCGGTATCTAGCAACACGTTATGACCCCTAATTGACCAGAAAGTCAGTGGTTTGACTACGAACCCTTCCATACACAATGTTGCCATGCAATTTGTCCGTCCACCATCTATACCCCACTTGGTTTAAAGTATAGTCAAAGTGTCAACTCCCACTAGACTGACTACATCACATCTAGTCTAAGTGATATTAGATCTTATCCTATATCATTGAAGACTCTCTTCATGACACATATTTGCTCTGGCCAGAGACTCCCAAGTAATGACCCCGACAAGAGGTCGCGGGTATCATCTCCTTCTATCAGGAGTGGTGAATCCTTTATTGGCTACTCAATTACCTTTAAATACCTCAAGTTGTACCCAATCACCACCCTATGAGTAACCCTTGAAAGGCACCAATGAATGGAGCCAAAACACAGGATCAGTATCCGAGATATCCTTGAGCACCTCAAGTCAAAAGGATACTTGCAACATTGTTATGATGAGACTATCATTGACACACTATTGCTATAATGAGACTATCATTGACACTAGAATAGAATGTTCATATGATTGTCTCATAGTAGGTCAATCCAATGTGCTTATTACCTTTAGTAAGCATCCACATGTTAACTCTAAGCAACTCATGTCTACAGCTTATGAGATCCACTACTTGATCTAATCAAGGAGTATAACATGAGCTAGTATATCCAGATTAATGATATCTCATCTCATTAATCCTATGACTAGAGAAGGTTTAGATACTAACGTAATTACACATGATAGGAATCTCATTATCATGATTTCATTATGATTTTCTCCATGCTATGTTTTGTGTCAAGGACTTCATTAAATCAACTTAAGATCAACATCAAATCCATAAACGTATGAACATTGAAATAATGAAAAATGCCTTTATTAATCATAAAATGATTTGTACAATAAGTGCTAAAGGTGATTACCTTTAGAGCACTTCTCTAACAAACTCTCACTTGCACTAAAGTCATTCGCCTTGATATCTAATTCCATAGGTGTGTCCATGTGACACAAAACTCTTTTAGGAAATAGGCTTAGTCGACAGATCAGCTATATTCTAATTGATGGGAACTCTCTCTATCTTGACATCATTTCTACCAATGATCTCTCTAATCAAATGGTAGCACTTAAGTACATGTTTGGACTTCTGATAAGGCCTCAGTTCCTTCGCCTGTGCTATATTCCCTTCACAATACAGTTGCATTGGGTCAGCAATGCTCGGAACCACACTAAGTTCCATGATGAACTTCTTAATCCAAACCGCTTCCTTTACCGCTTCTGAAGCTGCAATGAACTCCCCTATATCATCGAATCAACAGTTGTCTCTTGTTTAGAACTTTTCTAACTGACTGCACCACCATTCAATGTGAATACATATCTAAACTGGGATCTGGAATCATCCCTATCAGATTGGGAGCTGACATCAGTATACCTGCTTACCACAAGATCACCTTCTCCATATACCAAGAATACATCTTTAATTCTTCTCAAGTACTTAAGGATATTATTGATAGCTACCTAATGACCCTCACCAGGGTCCGACTGATATATGCTCGTAACATTTGGAGCATACAATACATCGAGTCTAGTACATAACATAGCGTACATGATTGATCCTATAGCCAAAGCATAAGGAATCAAACTCATCCGAGTCCTCTCATCTTGTGTCTTTGGACACATAGATTTAGAGAGTGTATTCTCATGTACTATAGGAAGATAACCTCTCTTGGACTGCTCCATGCTAAACCTCTTTAGCATCTGGTATATGTACATAGACTGAGAAAGACCAAGCAACCTTTTAAATCTATTTCTATAGATGCTTATCTCCAAAATATAAGTTGCTTCTCCAAGGTCTTTCATAGAGAAGTTCTTAGCGAACCAAATTTTTACTGATTGCAAAGCTGAGACATCGTTTCTTATTAACAATATGTCATCTACATACTGCACTAGGTCATTATAATGTTGTTAAAACTATCAAGACTTACCATTAGAATGATTATGTGAAAAAGTTCTTTAGGTCTGAATAAGAATTTTTCTATTTTTCGATCCCAGATTATATTAATGGATACACTATAGTGCTTTTGCTTTAATTTTGAAATAAGAGAGACAACTTAATTTGGGAATTCAATCTTCCATTACAGATGACATGCCTTTAAATGCCTTACTTACAAAGTCTGCTTCTAATTAATACATCTCTCATAGGAAATTTACCAATTCCAGTATTGGAGCAAGGAAACCATTATATGTTGTGTAGGCTCTCTGGACATACCCTAAAAAATGTTATAGAAAGCATAAGTTGACACCCATATTGGAGCTAATGAGGGATTCAAACAAATTTTTGATCCTACTATTCTTCCTTTTACTCTAATGCAGTATGATAGGTTGTTGGCATTTACTGAGCCTAAAATTGTGACAGCATCCTATGCCCTTCTTCTCATAGTCATGCTAATGTAATAATTGCATATTTGCTTCAAACTCCAATGTCTTTAGTAAAACTCCTTATTCTTGCTCTATTCAATCTTTTAATCTAAATAACTTGAGTACTATTTGGATACTTGATAGTGGGGCAACATGCCATATTACTTGCTCTCTTGGTTTTTTTTTTACTTATTATGAATATCTTTCTCAAGTTTCTATTAGATTACCACATGGTAAACAAATATAAGTTTCTCATGTTGGTATAGTAAAATTGTCACCACTTCTTCATGATGTTATTCTTTTCCTGAGTTGATATCTAATTTAGTTCTGTTAGCAATCTTATCTCCATGTCTAATAATTACCTGACATTTAATTTTGATTGGTATTGTATTCAAAACTTGAGTTCATGGAAGCAAATTGGTTTAGTTAAGGAATTGGATGGGCTACATCATTTGGTGTCTCCCAATTCTCAAAACATAAATCTTCATCATTCTTTAACTTGTTTTGTAGCTTCATTTTCTAGTTCACAAATATGACATTTTAAATTAGGAAATTCATTTCTTGTAAGGATTAGATTTTTAAATTATATGGATCTTGTTATTATAGTTAGTAATAATGATGAGTGTGAAGTGTTTCATTATGCCAAACCAAAAAGGTCACCATTTCCATTTAGTTCTACAACATCTTTTTTAAATTTAATTCATCTAGAAATTTGGGGGCCTTATTCAACTACCATAATTAATGGTAATCTTTATTTTCTCACGGTAGTTAATGATTATAACTGTTTTACTTTGATATTTCTAATGAAAAGCAAGTTAGAAGTGAGACCAATTTTGCAAGATTTTTATGTTTTTGTTTCAAATCAGTTTTGTGTTACAATCAAGAAATTAGATTTGAAAATGACCAATAGTTCAGTATGTCATCCTTTTATGCAATTTAAGGCATCATAAATTAAACTTCATGCTTTTAAACACTATAACAAAATAACGTCATTTAAAGAAAGCATCGACATATTTTAAACGTGTTTCGAGCACTTCAATTTTAAGCAAATCTTCCTAATCATTATTGGGGAGATTTCACCTTCATGCTATTCATCTTATCAATCGAGTCCCTTCACCTGTTCTCAATAACAAAACTCCCTTGAACTCCTTTACAAAACATAGCCTATTTACTCACACCTCAATGTCTTTAGAAGTTTATGTTATATTTTTATAAATGATAGCCCCAAACACAAATTTGATCATAGGGCTTCAAAATGTGCTTTCTTGGGTTATTCTCCTAGAACCAAGGGATATAAAGTGTACAATATTTACTCTCATCTTGTCAAATTGTCAAGAGATATTGTATTCTATGAATATATATTCCTATATATTAATATTTCAGTCGCTTGCACCTCGGATATGATTCTCCCACATTCTATAATCAAGCCCCCAATTGATAACATACTTCTTTCTTATACTGTAGATCAGTCAAAACCTTTTACTTGACCTCACATTCTTGACTCACCTACTCATATTATTCCCAGTGATATTTCTAATTCCAACTCTAATTCTCTCGCTCCTATCACCTCCTCTTCACCTTCTCTAGTTCCTTTTATACGATTCACTAGATCAAGAAAAACATCCTCATATCTCTATGATGATCACTATTAGCTTAGACAGTCTCCTCATCATTCCAATCATCGATCAAATTTAGGACATAAATCAACATCAATCTCACTACCATCAGGTAAGTCTTATTCACTTAATTCAGTCTTATCTTACAATAATTTACCTTGACATTCTCAAGTTTTTCTATCAATATGACAATTGTTTTTTAACCTTAATCTTATGAATAAGCTATGCAAAATGAGTGCTAAAAATAGACTCTGCAAGATGAAATTGTAGTTTTGAAGGTCAAGAACACTTGGAGCTTAATAACTATGCCTCCAAACAAAAATGAAATTAATTTAAAATGGATATATAAGGTCAAGTATAAAGTTGGTGGATCTCTGCAAAGTAATAACGATAGGCTTATTGCAAAGAGATATACACAACAACATGACATTGATTATTTTGAAACTTTTTCTCTAATAACAGAATGACAATAATTTGAGTACTCCTTGTAGTGGTTGCTGTGTAGGAATGGAATCTACACCAATTGGATAATAACAATGCATTATTACATAGAGATTTAAATAAATATGTGTACATGCAATTACCATAAGGTTTCATTACTTCTACTCCTTAATAAATTTGCAAATTGCTAAAATTTCTATATGGTTTAAACCAGGCCAGCCAACATTGGTATTTAAAATTTACAAAGACCTTAATTGCAGAAGACTTTATATAAGGCAAGTTAGATCCTTCTCCATTCGTTAAGGCCACTAGTATTGCACTTCTAATATTTATAATTTATGTTAATGATGTTATTATCTCCATAAATGATCTTAATGTCATCTCATATATTAATTCTCACTTTCATCAATAGTTCAAAATTAAGGACTAGGGAGAGCTACATTATTTTTGGGACTTGAAGTACTTCATACTTCCACTGGGATTCATCTAACTCTGAGGAAATATACCTTAGAACTTCTTTCTGATACAAGCTTCTTTGGGTCTAAACCAATATCTACTCCAATCATACATGGCACACAATTGTCATCTATAATTAATACTCCCTTATTAGATATCAACTCTTATAGCGATTATTCAATAAAATTCTATGTCTCACCGTCACTCAACTACTCATATCTTTTATAGTACATTAACTATCTCAGTATCTTATTAAGGCATGTGATACTCATTTATAAGTAGCACATAAATTTTGTTATCTCAAAGGTATGTCAGGATAAGGGTTATTCCTTTTGCTTCTACTACTATTCACCTTCATGGATTTTTTAATTCCAATTGAGGTTCTTATCCCAACACTTGATGTTCCATTATTGGTTATTGTATTTTTCTTAAAGAATCTCTTATTTCTTGGAAAGTGTATCTCACTCTTCTTTAGAAGCTGAGTATGGAGCATTTATGACATCAACATGTGAACTCCAATGGCTTCATTACTTATTAGATGATTTGCATATCACTCATCAACAGGCTACTGCATTATTTTATGACAATCAATCTAACATTCAAATTGTAGAAAATATAATTTTTTATAAGCATACAAAACATATTGAACTTAATTGCCATATTATTTATGAAAAACTCTAAGCTATAGTTATCAAACTTCTTCCTATGTCAACTACACATTAGTCAGTAGACATCTCCACCAAATCATTAGCTCCTCTTCCGTTTAGCTCTCTTAAGTCTAAGGATATGCTTGTTTAATGGATATGAAAAAAAGAGAATGAGTATGGAATGAAAAATTAAGTTTAGTAAGAGACTATGTGTTGGAACCCCACCCCGGCGAGTTACGTGTCCGACGTCCTACGAGACATCTGGACGCACATCCCACAAGGGAGGAATTGCCCACCAGGTCAAACCTCAAAAATAAACTCATTTCACTTACCTCCGAACAGAATTAATGGTAGGTCATAAAGGAATTTCAATAAGACTTCTTCATAATATTTGTTTCTCATTGCCTTAAGGTCCTAATGACACCAAAACACTCAATTTGGTTCAGAAAAATATCCGATCCTTTCACTTTGATTTAATCCATAAATTTCCAAAATAATATCAAAAGTTATAAATTTGTATGGAGAGGTAGAAAAATGTCTTAGAAAACCAAAGCTTCTAAAATCAGGTCAATCGGAGGTCGGAAGAAAAAGTTATGGCCAAAAGAGCGGAGAGAGGTCAGAATCCAAAAGGAAAAACAGAAATAAAGTAAATAAAAATTAAAAAAAATTCATATATGCCGTGTCGCACTGCGAGCGTCTAGCGGCCGCGAGACCCGCGGCTAAATGCGCACTCGCGACCGCCTCGTGATTGCACAGCGCGCGCTGGATGCACGCGCTCGCGACCACCTCGCGTGCGACCGCGAGCAACTCGCATTCACGAGGAGCTGTGAGGCCTTCAAACATCCATAACTTCTTACTCAGAACTCCGAAATTTGTAAATTTGGTATCAATAAAAAGTTAAAAGGAAGCTTTACAACTTCTATGAAGGGTGAAAAAACCAATTTAGTCTCTAAGGGAGTTAAAAACCACTGAAAAGAGACTGCCTGCAAAAACATCTTAAACAGCAACAGAATTTCTAAACATCATAACTTTCCACTCCATTGGCCGAAAATCTCATACTTCATATCATCAGAAAGATAAAAAGATAATCCAAAACTTTCATGAAGACCCTAAGAACAATTTCAAACTCTACGAGGGTCAAAAGTTCACTCAAATTTTCTGTCCAGAAACTTGCAATTTGACAGCACCTGCACCAAACTTCAACAATCCACATTCTTCATCTCCCATATCCAAACATGAGATATGATACATCATTGGAAGGCTATGAAAATCCTCTATAACTTTCAAGAAGACTACTTAACCTAATACAATCCATATCAGTCCAGAATTTGTCTCAAAGCACAACAAACACAAACCATTTAATAGTATCTGCACCAAACTTCAACAACCCACATCTTTCAACTCCCACATTCAAAAAAAGTACCTGATACATAATTGGAAAGCTATGAAACTCCTCTATAACCTTTAAGAAGGCTACTTATTCCAACTTAATCCACATTAGTCCAGAATTTGCCTCAAAATAAGTACACCTAAAATCTATCCTTATGGGAAATTTGCAACAACATACAAGGTAATCTGTTGGAAACAAGCAACACAAACACTATGAA
>JANZXR010000003.1:24962211-24987602 GCA_027575705.1 Erythroxylum echinodendron
TTCATGTGCACATATCACTGTTCACAGATGCATGAGCATGAGATGTGTTTTCCTAACTTCTCCGATTGACCTCACTTAGGCCTGTTTCTCAGGTCCGACCCGTTCTAGGGAAACGGGATGTTACATATTTAACTTACACGAATCGATCACTAACTTATATTGGTCGATCAATCCTCTTATAAACATATTATTATCAACTTCAAAATCCCAAACTTGAATTGTTTAATGAAATTATAATTAAAAACATTTTCAAAAATTGCTCTTAAAGACAATTTGAAGATCAAGAGGCTTTTCTTTTGAAAAACCAAAAGCTACAATGACTTTTGATGAATAAAAAAACAAATACAATAAAGCGATATAAAATGTTTATACATGGTGAGCTTTTAAGATGATCAAATTGACTAAATGATAATACAATTAGGATTACAAAACGGAATGACTTTGTTGTGTCTTGATCTCCTTTATTTTTGACTTGATCTTCATATTGACAATTGCAAATATCAACTTCATAAACCATCTTCTTGAGTTTATGATTACATCTTGTTCTTATATCGCTTCTTACCAAAATAATAAACTTAGTAGTAATAATTATGTTTTGTTATCATCAAAATATCAATTAAAACCACCCTTGATTTAATCGTTATAGTATTTTTGCGTGTTATTACAATCTATTATCAACCAATTTTGTCTCAATTTTTGATAATTTTTTATTGTCCAATCTTTTAAATTTATCCAATTTGTGTTCATTCAAATTTATCCTTTTGTGGAAATTAATTATCATTCAATTCTAATTTAATCTTTAGGAAATTTTAATTGATCAAATGTTCTTAATTCATTCATGATTGTTTAGCAAATTTATTGCTTTTATCATATTCAACCTTCATTAAATTTATTTTTTGGTAATCAATCTTTACCTAATTATTTTTGACAATTCATCATTGTTCAATATTTTTTAAACTCTTTACGGCAATCAATTATCAACAATATTTATTTAAATTGATGATAATTTGTTATTGCCTGTTACTTCTAAAATTTCAGACAATTTTTCGTATTTAAACCCTTATATTTTTTACAGTCGATCATTAATCGATTATGTAAGTATTGATGATTTGTCTATCCTCCAATTTTAATGCTTGTTTAGGTTTAATAATTTATTTTTTTAAATTTTACTTTTATCTAGTGATTCATCATCACATGATATTTTATTCATTCTCATTCTACCAGTCAGTCTTTCATCGATTTAGTTATTTCATTAATTCATTGGCAGAGACTGTAGGCATGAAGGATTGTTCAAGGGATTAAATTTTGACTCTACAATCATTAGCAAAAAAAAATCCAATAACAAAGCATAATGGAAATTGGAGGAATATAAGAGAGACCTAAACGGTCAGAATGGTCGTGAAAACTGTAGATCAACTTTGCTGCTACGGTACTATCAAATCACTGATCTCTCTTTCAGTTTTACTTGTTGAATCGCCTGTCTTAGTCAGTATTTATTGTCCCAGATACTCTATTTGAAGGTTGCCACTAAAATAATTTAAAGATTATAAAATTGAACCCAAATCAAGGCTAAAAGTTTCTATTTTTCGCAGTTGTAAAAGCACCTGAGCATCATTATTTTTGTGAAAAATCCTGGTGTGGGTATTAATAACATGTGATGACAATATAAACAGAGGTGAAGTAATTTCCACTTTTTAATCTTGGTTCTTCTTTTTCTACATATTCCTTTATGCAATTCCAGCGGCTTTGGTGGGCCTAATCTCACATAAAGTATCATAACTGCGTCCAATTATTCTGTACTGTTAGGATATATGTTATATATCTAAGTAATTAGTTTTGACCTCTTATTTATTACTTAGACATATAAGATATTAATTGGATAATTACTTGGATTCAAAAGCTAAATGGATGATCTTGTAGTTGAAAAAGAATCATATCTTGGTTTGAAGTCTATCTTGAGTTGGAGTGTGTACACATCACGTCTATGTGTGTGCATATGTGAAGACTCGTTGGAAATTGAAAAACTAAGACAAATTATTTTTTTGATCTTTCACTAATGTGACAAGATGAGCCATGGAAGGTAACAGGGCATAAAAGGGCTTTTGCATTTTGGTGTCAGTGCATTCTCTATCGCATATGTGAAGTGAATCTTGTGTGGGTTGAACTCTATTAGTGCACAGTGAAAAATATTTGAATTGTTCTCAAGCGACGTCCAATTCGTAAAGTGTCCTATTTTCGCTGGGACACATTGCATGCTTTTGGGACATTGCTTATGACTCCAGAACGGAGGAGAGCTATCTGGTCTATTTAAGCAGTGGGCGTTAATTAAGCATGTCTTTATATATAGCTGAAGGAAATCTAACATGGGCGTTGGACAAGAAACGAAGCAGTGGCCGTTAGATAAGAAACGAAACAGTGGCAGTTATCCAAACTTACTTATATGTGGTGTACGTGTTCTAAGTTATAAGCAACGTGAGTTATCTTCTATTTTCTAGACTTGGTCTTCTGGGTTTGTGCATGAAATATACATGGTGTATGGAGTATCTCGTATGGTTTAATTGGAATTATTGAAGCTGAGATGAATCAGTTCAATTGGTGGATAGATTTACAGATGTACTTCGGGAAGCTGAAACCATAGGGAAGTCTTTCTTTTATATCAAATGTTTTACTGTTTTGCTCTTAGTTGATTGATCACTTGAGTTATTTTTTATTAATTGTGGTTCATTAAGTTGTTTAGAAAAATCCTCTGATGAGGTTAACACGAGTTGGTCGTGTTATCGGGAGTGAAAATCTTTCACAGGTAGTGAGATCGAGAGATAGTGTCAAAGGTTGAGTAGTGTCGACTCAGTAAAGTCTTGGGTAAATCTATTGTACTTCAGTGAAAGTTATAAAGCTGGGTGAGGGGCTCGCAGACTTAGGCAAGGAGTGCCAAACTAACCAAATTTCTGGTGTCATTTATTATTTCGCTTTCGATTGGTTTTATTTTTGTTCTTGTCAAAGGAGTTTACAGAAAAGTTTGCGAAACTTTTAACACTTACGATTTTTCAATTGATATCAAAGCAAGGTCACTGTTTCAGAACTTGTTAGCAAGTTAGTGCAGATCATAGTTTCGCAAATATGACTAATTTTGAGATGAATTTATTAAGGGGTAAACTAGAAAGGAGCAAAGGATTGGCACTATAGGGTGAAACTGGAAAAGGTATGAATGATATAGAAGATGAATCCGACGAGAATGAGGAGATGGAGTTGTTATCATGAAAGTTTAGTAAGTGGTTGAAGAGAGTGAAAAAGGACAAACCCGAGTTTAGGAAAAACGGTGGGAGCTCATCGAACAACAACTTCAACAAGACAAAACTCAAAATGGAGGAAGTAAGGTGAAGAGAATTCAATGCCATGAGTGTCAAGGCTTCGGACATATTCAAGCAGAGTGTGCGAATACCATGAATAAGAGAAAAGAAAATTCCTATACGAGCACTTGGAGTGAGCACAAATCAGAGAGTAAATATGGTAGTTAAGAAAAAATCATTAATAGTGCTACGTTAGTTGATTTACATAGAAAAAGTCTAGTTACTTGCTTAACAGTAACTAAGAAGGAAGTAACTGAACACGTAAAAGGGGGAAAACAAAAAATTTCCAGAAAAACGAAAACAACTCAGCTCAAAACCCAATATCAGATTATGACAGTGATGAAAGTAGCCTAGATGAGAGAAAGGAGAATATTTACAAGGCTTACAAAGCAAAGTATGAAAAATGGGTGATTACGTGTAAAAAGAACAAAAGATTGAAAGAAGAAAATGTCTCCATGAAGAACTTTACCTAAGGGTTAGAAAAGAAATTGGAGTTGACATCAGATGAGGTTGGTGAAGCTATAATGAAATTGGTAAGTACTGAAAAGGGTTTGAGAATGTTGAATTTAGGCACTGAAGGACTAGAAAAGTTAATGGAAATTGGTAAGGTTAAAGGGGATCTTCAAGGCATTGGCTATAAGGGTGAGTACTCTAAAGTGAATGAGGAGAAAAATGATATGTCCAGATCTGGCCGAGAAGAAGAAACATTAAGAAAGAATCGAAAATTTGTACCTATGTGTCACTTTTGCGGGGTTATTGGGCATATAAGGCCAAGATATTACCAGCTACTGCAGATGTTGTTTCAAAGAATCCAAAGCTAAAGAATTCTACATCCCTCACATAAATTTCAGAATCAATCTTTAGTACCAAAATCAACTTAGGTTAGAAAGGATCAAGGGCAAGTACAAAGATAGAGTGAAGGAAAAACAAGAAAGTGTACAGATTCACAGTTAGTTACTAATTTTGAAGCAATTGTTCAAACTGAGGATAAGTCAATTACTTCAAATGAAGAAATCAATCAGACAGTTGATGATCGAGATAATGTGAGGAGGAATAAGCCTAGGTTTGAATTTCTTCGAGGGGCGCAGGGATTATGTGCCTTACATTTTTGAAGTATGGTTTGATATTTTTTTAATCAAAAAACAAAAAACCAAAAGAAAAGGAAAAGAAAAGTTGAAAAATTTATTTTCTTTAGCTCTTCTTTACTTTTTATGTTGTCATTGTCGTCTCATCTTTTTAGTAGTTTGCATTGGGACTTTTATTTGGCTCCACCAAAGATGCTTCATCTCTCTCATCAATATGGGTCTCTCTCTCGGGTATCTCTCTCTCTTTCAGACATATCTCTCAGTGTTTTGAATGGTGGTAATTTGTTTTTTTGGCGTGCTTATGATTCTTCCGCTGCACCTATTGTTGATTCTTATGGTTATACGTTTTGATATTGTTTTGTCCCAAAGGGAGACATCAGATTGTTTATGGTGACTGTTTCATTCAAGGGGGATTTTAAGGTATATGCGTGATTATTCGTCGTGTTTTTAACATCTTTTGTCCCAAGGGAGAGGATGATTGGATAAATTTTGTTGTTCTTTGGAACTTGATGTTTGATTAAGGGGAAGTATTTGTCATATGAATTGTGAATTTGATACTTATATGTCCAATTATGTTATTTAGGGGAAGTTTCATATTTGAGACAAACAATGCCAAAAAGGGGGAGATTGTTAGGATATATGTTATATATCTAAGTAATTAGTTTTAGCATATTATTTATTAATTGGACATTTAAGATATTAATTGGATAATTACTTGGATTCAAAAGTTAAATGGATGATCTTTTAGTTGAAAAAGAATCCTATCTTGGTTTGAAGTCTATCTTAAGTTGGAGTGTGTACAGATCACGTCTATGTTTGTGCATGGGTACAGACTGGTTGGAAATTGAAAAACCAAGACAAGTTATTATTTTTTGATCTTTCACGAATGTGATGAGATGAGCCATGGACGGTAACAAGGCGTAAAAGGGCTTTTGCATTTTAGCGTCAATGCATGTCTCTATCAAATATGAGAAGTGAATATTGTGTGGGTTGAACTCAATTGGTGCACGGTGAAAAATATTTGATCTGTTCTCAAGCAACGTACGATTCATAATTTGTCCTATTTCTGTTGGGACACATTGCATGCTTTTGGTACATTGTTTATGACTCCAGAATTGAGGAGAGATGTCTGGTCTATTTAAGCAGTGGGCGTTAATTAAGCATGACTTTATATATAGCTGAAGGAAATATCGCGTGGGCGTTGGACAAGAAACGAAGTAGTGGGCGTTAGACAAGAAACGAAGTAGTGGGCATTAGCTTGTGATTTTCCAGGCTTGCTTATATGTGGTGTGCGTGTTATGAGTTATAAGCACCGTAAGTTATCTTCTATTTTCTAAACTTGGTCTTCTGGGTTTATGCATGAAATATACATGCTGTGTGGAGTATCTCATATGGTTTAATTGGAGTTATTGAAGCTGGGATGAATCAATTCAATTGGTGAATAGATTTTCAGATGTATTTCGAGAAACTGAAACCATAAGGAAGTCTCTCTTTTATCTCAAGTGTTTTATTATCCTGCTCTTAGTTGAATGATCACTTGAGTTATTTTTTATTAATTATCATTCATTAAGTTGTTTAGAAAAATCCTCTAACGATTTTAACACGAGTTGGTCATATTATCAGGAGTGAAAATCCGTAGTATCAAGGGTTTAGTGGTGTCAGCTTAGTAAAGCCTTGGATAAATCTATTATACTTCGGTGAAAGTTATTAAGCTGGTGAGGGCCTCGCAGATGTAGACAAGGAGTGTCGAACTACGTTACTAAATTTCTGGTGTCATTTATTATTTTTCTTTTAATTAGTTTTATTTTTGTTCGTGCCAAAGGAGTTTACAGAAACGTTTGCGAAACTTTTAACACTTTCGATTTTTCATGTACTATTTCAAACCTTTTGGCGATTCTGATTCAAAGCTTTTTGTCTACTTATTCTTGTCCAACATTTTATATTTTCACAGACTTGAACTGATCTTGAGTTTTATGCTTTAATTTATAGTAAAATCAATTTGTGCGATTGATTACCAAAGCATTGGTCTATGTGCCGATGAAAAGGATCATATTCAATCACAGTATCAGATTCTATACCAGAGTTATTGTCGAAGAATTATAGAATCACTTTTCAATTGGCTCTATAACTACTTTAATCTCAATCGCAGATGACATATCGTGTTCCATTTCCCTTACAGAGGGAAAAGGGATGGAGAAAGCAAATAGAGTTGTTAAGGCAATATGGGAAATGTTCCCAGAAGAGGTCCAAAATTCATAACTTGAAGACAGTGATCATATCTATGTCAACAGGGTTGTAGGTTACAGTAACCATGGTTTGTTGCTCTTCCTCTCAAATGGACTATTTTGTGTTAATTTATTTTTTGCAATTGTCATCCTCCAAGTAAGAGATAAGCCTCCAATCCAACTTTCCCCTTGATTTTTATATAATTTCCATGTTTTGAACAATAAGTCTAATGGAAGTAGTGATGTTTCTTAATAACAGATCCATAGTATTAACTTAGACTTGTCGGATTTCGTACCAAGACCTAACCCAGCTGAGGGTCTGACCCTTTTTTCTATTTAATAATTTTAGTTATATATGTAGGCTGGAAAGATGAACAACAATATGTCATTTGCTTTGGAAAGGGCATACCGTCATGCAAAAATTATGGGCATAAAGAAAATCATGAAGCTGAATTGGTGATAACCTACCTTGATTGTTTCTGCTATGAAGGGACCCATACATTTTCTTCATGATTGTATCACTACAGATATGGACGATAGAGGAGGAGCTTTTTACATTAACCATATCCCGAAACCCAAGAGAGCTTTATCGAGAGATTGAGGAAGGAAATGAAGGAAAAGAAACATGAAGAAGAAGCCTACGTGAAGTACTTCCCGAAATAGAACGTTTTCTGCTGTTGCTGCCTCCACCATCAGTTCTGATCTTATTTTCCAACTTTGTTTTCAATTTTATTGACATATAGAATTGAGATAGTTGTTGAGAATAGATTCGTTGAATGTTGAGATATATCTAAACTCACCTTCGAGAATTTTATCTTTGATATTAATGAAAGTTGATTGATTACGTTTTCATTGAGTTATTTGTGATTTGATTTCTGCACTTCATAATTTGGTAACAAACTGAGAGGGCGGACTGAGTGAAAATCATTAAATTGGGCTAATGAGAGTTAGGTAATTTAATAGATTAAGAATTGAATAAAACCAGTAAAATTATGTAACGAGAGATCTTGCATAAGTTTTTAGTAGTTATTGGACAAATTCATATCTAATTTAGGTTTTGGGTAAATTGTGAATCGAGAGGCTGCAATTCCATAATCTAATTAGGGTTTATAAGTTAGGGTTAAAGATTATAACTAGAAAGAGAGTAATCCACTCTAGGACTGGTATTTTAATAATTTCATAATCAATTAGGTTTTCATCAAGGTCGAATTAAAATTTCCTTTCTCTCAATTGGTAGTTCCTAGGTTGATTCTTGATTGGGTTGTGCAATTACTATCTTGTTTATAATTAGAATTTAATTCTTGAAATTGATTGCTTGATTGAATAATTTTCTGCCTTAGTTGTTTATTTTGAATTATTGCGTAAAGAAAAGCAAGAGATAGAGAAATCAATAATGGTCGAGGAGTTTCAACAGAATATGGACCACAGAGTACACCAAGGACAGTAACAGAGGACCCTAATTGTGAGATCTCGTATCAGTTACAGAGAGAAACAAAGTACGCCTCATAAGGGTTGGATATCTCTCCCTCATAGACTCATTTTTCCAAAGGTGGGAAGAGAAAAACCGTGAGGACTTGGCTAGGCCAAGGCCCAAAGTGTACAATATCTTTGGCGGGTGGTCTAGGGATGTCGTAAAGATATCGATTGGAGAGGGAAACGAAGTATGCCTTATAAGGGTGTGAATACCTCTCCCTCACAGGCGAGTTTTCTTAAGGTGTGGAAGAGCAAAATCATGAGAGCTTGACTGGGCCACAGCCCAGAATGAACAATATCTGTGGGCTGGTGGTCTAGGGCTATTACACTGATGGACTTCATGAGGTCAGGGTTTAATGTGGCAAATCAAGGAGTAGCTAGGCTGCCTATTCAAGCAGCCTCGTTCGAGATTAAACCAGCACTTCTCAATATGCTTCAGTAGAATGTGCAATTTTATGGATTAGCGAACGAGGACCCCAATGCACACATAGTGAATTTTCTTGAAACTTGTGATACTTTTTGGTATCATCAGATGTTGAAAGATACGGTCTGAATCATACTATTTACCTTTACCCTTGGAGACAGAGCAAAGGCATTATACCATTCCTTTGGCCCAGCCAACATCACAACATAGGATCAGCTAGTTTGTGCCTTTTTGGACAAGTATTTCCTATTGAATAAGACCACAAAGAACATCAAGGAAATTACCAATTTCCAGTAAGGTGACGAGGAATCAATCTACGAAGTATAGGAGAGATATAAGGACTTATAACAGAAGTGCCCATACCAAAACCTACCTAAGGAATTCCTGTTGCAAACATTTTACAATGGAGTAAACCCACTGACGAGAGGCACGATCGACGCAGCTTCATGAGGATCACTAATGCGGAATACAGTTGATGAAGCAAAGGAGCTTATTGAGGAGATGGCGAGCAACAGCTGTTTATGGACAAACGAGTGAGATAGGCAACCTGCTACTTTCAGGGAGTAAAGGAATCGTCGGGGGTCGATCAGATGATAGAGATGCAATTGAAGATCGACAACTTGATGCGACATCTCAACAATATGAAGGCATCATCCTCAGCTCCGATAAAAGCCATACAACTTAAATGTGAGCTCTGTGAACAATTAGACCATGATACCATAGACTGTTACTTGATGAAGGAAGATAATCTGAAGCAAGTAAATTATATGGGGACAAAATATAGATAAGGAGGGAAAAACAATGCCTACTCTAACACCTACAATCCTGAGCGAATCACCCTGGCTTTTCCTGGACGAACAGTGCTGGAGGACAATTCAGGCCTTAAGGAAAATCGGACTTCCAACAAGATAAACCAAACTCGATTGAATCTAAGTTGGATAAAATTTTAGATAAGCTTGGAACTCTAGAAAATGCACAAAAGAAGCTAGAAGATAAATTTGAGCAAGTTACTAAGAACCATACGTCCTCAATCCACAATCTAGAAGCCCGAGTGAATCAATTGTCAAATGCCTTTTCTATGAGAAATTTAGGAAATATTCCTAGCACTTTAAGACCAAAACCAAGGGTGCAATTAAAGGTCGTTACACTTCGAAATGGGAAGAAACTCAAACCACCCATGAGGACAGTAGAGGAGCTCATCCAGCCAGTTGAGAAAAATCAAGAAAGGAGAATGAAGTGGACATTAGTGAATATCCTCCTTATGTCGCTCCTCCATCCTATCAACCTAAAATCCCTTTTCCTCAAGGACTGTAAAAGAAGAAGTTATATGAACAATTTCCAAAGTTTGTTGAGAAATTAAGGACACTACAAATCAATCTCTCCTTTTTTGATGCGTTGGAACATATACCTAAATATGCAAAATTTTTAAAGGACATATTATCAAAGAAGCGTACTTAGGAAGATAATCAGACGGTAGCTCTAATTGGCACTTACAGCTCAATACTCACCAGCCAAATGCCTTCTAAATTGAAAGATACAGGAAGTTTCACAATACCTTGTCTGGTTGGTGAATTTGAATTTACAAAGATTTGGGAGCTAGCATTAATCTTATGCCTTTGTCGATATTCATGAAGTTGAGACTGAGAGAGCTCAAGCCAACATCAATGTTAATTCAGTTAGCTGATCAATCCATTAAACAGCCATTAGGAATAGTGGAAGACATTCTGATGCAAGTAGATAAGTTCATTATTCCCGTAGATTTTGTGGTTCTGGATTTTGAAGAAGATAAGAACTGCCCACTAATCTTAGGTCAACCATTTATGAATACAAGGAAAGCTATAATTGACGTTCACGAAGGGAAATTAACACTTCGAATAGGCTAAGATCAGATTGAATTCAATATAAATAAGGCCTCAAAGAATCCAATATCGAGTAACGCATGTAAGAAAATTGAAATTATCGATTAAAATTCACAAGAATAAGTTCAGAGTTATATAGTAGAAGTGCAGTCAGTGGAAGCAGAGGCAGACATTGAATATCAAAACTTTAAATCTAAAGGAGATGATGAGATGGAGAAGGTAGATGCTCAAGTGCATCAAAATAAATTGGTTTGAACTGAAGCACGCATACCACCAACTTTAGAAAATCCACCGACATTAGAGCTTAAACCGTTACGTGTATACCTCAGATATAGCTTTCTTGGTAAGGTTAAAACTTTATCGATAATAATTTCCAACCAATTGAATAAGAAACAAGAAAATAAGGTGGTAGAAGTCATTATGAAGCGAATGAAAGCCATTGGATGGCAGATTACTGACATTCGAGGAATAAGCCCAAATGCCTACATGCACCGAATAAACTTAGAGGAAGGATGTAGAACGGTGTGGGAGCGTTAACGGAGGTTGAATCCTAACATGAAGGAGGTGGTCAAGAAGGAGATCATAAAACTCCTAGATGCAAGGATAATTTATCCTGCCTCTAATAGTGAATGGGTCAGTCCAGTACAATATGTACCTAAGAAGGGTGGAATGACGATAATAGAAAGTGATAGTGGAGAATTAATTTCAACAAGAACAATCACAGGATGGAGAGTATGCATAGATTATAGCAAACTCAACTTGGTGACTAAAAAAGATCACTTTCCTCTTCCATTCATAAACCAGATGATAAAAAGAGTAGCTGGTCATTCTTTTTACTGCTTCTTAGATGGATATTATGGATATAATCAAATTTTTGTCTACCCTGATGATCAAGAAAAGACTACATTCACTTGTCCCTATGGTACCTTCGCGTATAGATGGATGCCCTTCAGACTTTACAACGCCCCAGCCATATTTCAGAGATGTATGATGTCTATCTTCGTTGACATGATAGAAGACATAATGGAGGTGTTCATGGATGATTTTTCAGTCTTTGGAGATTCTTTCGACATGTGTCTAACTAATTTGGATAGAGTTCTTCAAAGATGTGAAGAGTCACACTTGGTGTTGAATTAGGAGAAATGTCATTTTATAGTGCAAGAAGGGATAGTGCTAGGGCATAAGATCTCACATCAAGGATTCGAAGGTGACAGAGCAAAAAAGTTGATAGAGAAACTTCCACCACCAAGCAATGTAAAAGGTGTATGAGAATTTTAGTTCATGTAGATTTTTACCGTCGCTTCATCAAAGACTTTTCACAAATTGCAAGACCTTTAACAAACGTTTTAGTCAAAGATGTGCCGTTTTTGTTTGATGACAAGTGTATGTCTGCTCAACACACTAAAGGAGGCATTAATATCAACTCCAATTTTATCACCACCGAATTGGACACTCCCATTTCAAGTTATGTGTGATGCAAGTGACCAAGCCATAGTTTACGTTTTTAGCCAAAGGAAAGATAAGAAGTTACATATGATTTACTATGCTAGTAAAACTCTCGCAGGACCCCAGTTGAATTACACCACTATAAAAAAAGAACTACTCCCACTAGTGTACATATGTGTCAAGTTTCGACAATATCTTTTGTGTTTAAAGGTAATTGTATTCACCAGTCACGCAGCACTAAAATACCTTTTCAATAAGAAAGATGCAAAATTTAGGCTCATTCGATAGGTGTTACTTTTACATGAATTTGATACAGATGTAAGAGATAAAAAGGGAGCAAAAAATATGGTCACAGACCACTTATCCAGACTTGAGGTAGGGGAATGCAAGCTAAATGATGACATTAACGAAAATTTCCCCAATGAAACTTTGATGCTACTTGAGAGCTTGACTACACCATAGTTTGCAAATATCGCAAATTATGTTACCAGTGGTAAACTTCTATTAGATCTCTCTTTCCAACAAAGGAAGAAGTTTTTGCATGACTGTAACAGATATATATGGGATGAGCCAACCCTATATAGAGCTTGTGCAAATGGGTTAATGCGACGTTGAGCTCCAGTTGAGGAAATGTTAGACATCCTAAAGTAATGTCATAAAGGTCAGTATGTTGGGCACTACAGAGCCAACAAAATGATGGCTTGGGTACTTGAAAGTGAATTTTATTGGCCACAGTTGTTTAAGGATGCTCAGACCTACGTGGCATAATGTAATCGATGTCAGAGAATAGGTAACATCTCCAAGAGGGGTGAAATGCCTTTATCCAACATTCAAGACATGGAAGTCTTCAATATAGGGGCATCGATTTTATGGGTCCTTTCCCATCTTCAATGGGGAACATGTATGTTCTAGTGGGGGTTGATTATGTTTCACGTTGGGCCGAAGCGGTAGCATTTCTATCCAATGATGGGAAGGTAGTGTAGAAGTTCATTTTCCTTTTCATTTTCATCATAATTTGAGTCAAGTAACCTTTTAAATAATATATTATGTTTTGTTAATTTAGCTTGAGTTTATTTTCCTTTGGTTATTTCAACCATTAATGCAGCCTTAGGTTTCTTGTTTTCCTCTTAAAGTCGTTCAATGATTGGCTTATAAGTAGAGGTTGAAAATTTTGTTTTGGGATCGTTGCCAAGGTCTTTAACATAACTCAAACCAGTATCAAGTACTGTATCACAAATCTCATCTACACTGAACTCAATACACTTAAATTTAGACTTCTCCAATATCTCTTACATCTTATTCTAAAATAAAAGAAGGAAATCAATATTCAATCAACATATTACTATTACATTAATAAATAAACAAAAATATTGAGCAAAATTTTATGCTTACATAATTATTTTTTATTTTTTGTGACACACATCCTTTATCTTCCTTATAGTGAGTGAGTTTATGTTATGTGATCTTACCACACTCTTATCCATCTAGTTCTTTTTCACTCTATTTTATGAAATAAAAAAATTAACACACAATATATAACTTAATACCTATTCATTAAAGTATAACTTGCAAACATAGATCCTACACCTTCATTTTAAACAATTATAAAAGATTTGAATCATTGATTATGAGGTGTTTTCTTTTTTATCTACTCATCCTTGCCTTCTTACAATTTTTCGATATTCAAGAAAAAGTAAGTTTAACCATTAGTTCTTCTAACAAGATTAATGCAAGCAAATGTGAAGGCAAAAATATCAAATATAAACTTTTGGGTTAGACCGATAGTCACACAAATTATTCTAATTTTGTTTAGTCATTCTTTTTGGTATAAGGCTATCCAACCCTATCCAATGGCTAAAACGAGTTTCAAAACTCATATCCAATGGCCAAAATGATGTCGTTTTAGGCATTGGATAGAGTTAGACAAAGTAAAATTAGATAGAGGATCTGAACTCGTTAGAGTCATTTCATTTTAGTAAGACTTATTTAGTCGATGCTAAACAAATTACCCTCTGGTCCAAAACTTCTCTTGATTAAAGACAATGCTTCTTTTAGTCCGTAACTATTAGGAATTAGGTCACTTGTACTTTTTGTGAATGATTAGCCTTTACCCAATTAACATGTGAACAGCAAAACAAAGCTCTTATTTTTGTAAATTGTTTAATGCACTATTGCCCTTGTCCACTTAAAGCAAAATGTAGGGAACAAACTATACACATTTGGAAGTACCATACATCATAGCCCCCAAAATTACAAACACAAGACACCATTAACATATCTCATTTCACTGAGTTAAAAAAAAAAAAGGACTATCATTTGACTTCTAAAAGATAGGAGAACTTATCAAGATGATGCCATACATAGGCTAGATGGTGTGTTGAAATCATGTAATGTTAACAAACCACATATATTGCAACAGGTTTGGTTATGATTGAACCATTAAAAAAATAAGCCTTTTTAAGTTCTTGAAAAATATTGCTCGATACAAGAGATGGTTTGATTTATTTTCCTCTCTTTTCTTGGTTTGATTTATTTTCCTCTCTTTTCTAACTTTTTTATCTTGTTATATGCTTCTCTAGATTCTTTCTCTTTCAATCCCTTATTATATTTTCCAATCCCATCGATCTAGCTTTTTACAAGTTCTCTCTCCATTTGTTTCAGAGTTCTCAAGAGTTATAGATTTAGGAGAATGGTTTAATTTAGGTTTTGTTAGGATAGGGTTTTGAACTAAATGTTAATTAATTTATCATTAATTAGTACTAACTATAATTAATTTAAATTAATTAATTTTTATTATAAATTTTAAATTGAATATGAATTTAATTTTTTTAATTTAATACATTAGCCTTATTGTCATATAGAATCCACCTAATAATTTAAAAGGAATTAACTATGTCATATGAACAATGATGTGATATTTAACTGATAAATATTAATCCTATTTAACTTTCCGTTCATTTAGTTTTCAATTTCAATATTTTTAAAATATTAAGGTTTAAATTGAACTCTTTAAAACTTTAGAGTTTATCTTGTATTTTAATAAAAATGTTGAGATTTAAAATGCACTTTTAGCTGACAATAGAAAGCTCACATTCAAGATATATTCAATTATCATAATTAAGATTTTCAAAATCATAATCTTTAATCACATTAGTAATACAAAATTACCAATATTACAATAAAATAATAGAAACTGCACTTTCTATGTACAATCAGTCATTTTAGTCAAGATCTATCCAATCATCATAATCAAGATCTTTAAAATCATCAACATTAATCACATTAGGATTCGACTCTTCATTGTTAATAAGATTCAGCCAAAGTATCATTATTGTCACATAATTCATCCTTAAAGTAGTTTTCATCTTTTTGGAATCAATATCTCTTTTATTGAATGATGATATATCCTCATCTTCAATTTCAAGTGTTACATTATTCTGCTTTCATTTAATCTCTTAATATCCTTCATCACTATTTTGACCCATTTCATCATTTTTTCTTTAACAGACATAAAAAAATCGATTTTTAAATTTTTACACAACTTACCAATTTTTGCACAATATAGTGTCATTGAGATATAGTAATTGCTTTACTTGACTTACAAGCACAAACAGTTCATTTTATACCAATATTACTAACATTAAAGCTAGTAATCTTCTCCTCAATCCCTTTGTCACTAGGACTAAACCATTTGCACTTAAATAGAACAATCTTTTTATCCTTGATGTAATCTAACTCAATTATTTCAGAGATAACATCATAGAAGTCAATAAAGTCATCCTTATGTTGTCCCTTAACAACAATTCAACAATTTTGGCCTCTAAGGCAACTTTCATGTTCTTTTATATGAAATCTAACTCCATTAACAATGTAATGTATATATTTTTTACCAACATATGAGGTTCACATGCCAAAGAATATAATGATTTTGTTGCTTTTGGCAATTTATAGTTATGTAACTATATCATCTCCAGAAAAAACACTAAAAATTATTGTGGTAATGTTAATGATAATGTTTTTTTTTTTCCTACTTTTACACATATAACTTAGTCTAAGTCCTAAACCATAATGGGAAGTTTATCTTATGTATTTCTTCAACATTAACTTCATTTTTGCTTCTAATCTCACTTTTGTAGTCTCTAATTAAAATGTGAATTAATGTAAAAGAAGAGAGGTTGAGCATTAACGTATAATATGAACTAACGTATGAGAAGTAATATACATACTTCATATATGAGTAAACTTCCTCATAATTTTCCAAAGTGTATCAATCGCCAATTTCAAGTTTGTCTTTAGTTAACTCTACACATTATACTGTTCAAAATTGAAATTACGTTATTCTGTATCATATCATGTATTAACATTATCTAAGTATATACAACAGAATGTCAAACATTTATTTGAAACATAAACCTCTGAAATAGAGCCTTCAGGTTGAGATTTATTATGCACATAACGATTAAGAGAGCTAAATAATGACAAAAGACAATAAATGTATAATGGAAAACAAATTACTTTTCAATTAAGAACATTTATCAAAATTGAATCAGCCCATAAATTTTTTCCCTATATGGCAAGTGAATTATCAAATGCACCATAACATTAAAGAATGATGGCAGAAAACTAGTTCAAGCTTACAAATAATCAAAGTAATATGTTTTCTATTTATTCAATTTCTTCTATTTTCTATGTCTTATAATATAATTGCTTCAAAAAGTCACAAAATTCACCCAAATTTGTTGACAAACCCTTCAATAAACACCTATATGTTCTAATAGGACGTAATCGTTATATAAACACCGAACAATCATAGCTTATCAAACTTAAAACTTTTCCATCATTTGCATCGACATAACGAGCTATATTAGAAGCATACCTAACAAGAAACTTAACTGATTTAATAAAGTGGCCAAAATTTTGTTTCTTATTTGTTGACATAGTGTGACAAGTAGTTGGAATCGTATATAACTCATCATCTCTCCTTTTCAAATGAAAATGTTTTATTATATTCATATCTTCCAAGTCTAATCGTTTTAATTGTGTCTTTTGCCATCAATACCCATCAAAGTGCTTAAAATATTCTCACAAATGTTTTTTCAATATTTATGATATCAAGGTTATGCCTCAACAACAAATTCTTCCAATAAGGAAAATTGAAAATTATGCTTTTTCATTCCAATTGAGATCAACAGAAATTTGCTTTTGGTTTCTATTCCTCGGGTTTTTACCAGGCATAAACTCTTACAAATATGATAATTGATCCAATACATCATCTCCTAATAAGTGCAAAGGAGCTTCACTATGAATAACTTTGTCATAAACAATTTGCTTCTTCCCCATTTATAACCATATGTTAAGTAACAACAATGTGCTATATAACATATTTTGCTTCTTAGTCTCATAGAGTGAGTTTGATAATTATACACAAGGCATGCCATATACTCTTTATTACTCCATCCAAACAAATTTTCATAGGTTAGAAAACCATTTATAGTCTACAAAACAATCATAGGCATTTTAAAATTTTCACCTTCTATAACATCATAAGTTTTTGTCTCACCTTTCCGTTGATCTTTTAAATCATTAATTAATGGTTACATGTATACATCAATTTCTTTACCAGGAGCAATAGGGCCTAGAATAAGCGAAAACGATAATGAAAATGGTTCCTTTATGCACCTCCATAAGAGTAACTGTACAACAGAAAAATTACTAGCTAAATGTTATAAAAAGTACTCATATTATCAAATGGATTAAATCCATTAGAAGTCCCAAGTTGGATATTATGACAATCCTCTGCAAACTATAAGAACTTTCTGTCAAAGTATTTACATGCATTTGAGTCTGATGGATATTGCATGACATTATCATCAATGTGTCTTTGTTTATGCCACCTCACTATTATTGTTAACATAAATAGTCCTTGTAGTCATGGTTTAATAGTGAAGTATCCTAAGGCTTTATGGGATTTCTTTTTTCTTTTTCCACCATCCACTTGCCACCTTAATGTTTCATAAAGTTGACATTCTTAAAGATCTTTAAATTCCTTCCAAAAGATAACATAATCAAGCTTACAAGCATGTGAGGATATATATCCTAATTTTAGGTCCCTCAACTTCTTTTTTCTTTATAGTAATATTTGAACAATTTGTGGCCAACTAGTAATACATCTTTGAGCAAGTCAATCAACATGTCAAAGGATTTGTTACTCTACTTATTATATATCTTTAAGTGCAATAACATTACAAAAAAGATAGTTATGAGAAACTAGAGCACACGGATATAATTCATCTTGATCTTTTTTCAATAACTTCTTAAAATTATCTTGTGTAATTCTACCAATTTATTATGTGTAGTATTATCATCCATAGTCTCCATGTAATTCCCCTCATCCTCCAACATTTATTAAATTCCATCATTTACATTAATATTTGTTATCACCATCATCTACATTGGTATTGTTATATCTATGCCTCGAATTAGGAATTGATTTTATACCACATCTTAACTTTGATTATTGAAATTTAAACAATCTATGTATGGACAACAAATTTTGCTTTTTCACTCCTTTTCAAGTAGTGAATGGACCATTTTTGAAGAGTCATCCAACTTCTATCTTGGTAGCTATAAAATTATAAGTCATTTACTAAATTAGTAAATACAATTTATGTTGAAAATAACATAATGGTAAATCAAAATTGACATACTAAGTTTATATTCTACTAAAGAATGTGATTGCATATGTGACTATGACAAACTCTGGAACAAGAAAAGAGCAAATATCATACACAGCTAAACTATGGTACAATATTATTAAAAATGAAGTATGTTATATCAAATTTGTAATTTTTAAGAACTCCTTTAGATATTTTCCAATTAAAAAATTGGACTATTAATCGAAGAGTTGTAAGTTATTATGTACTTTAGATGTGAACTTCAATTACTATTTGATGCATTAGAAGCACATTTTCTTTTCCTTAATTGAAACATTCCTGAGTTAATGTTATCGCCTGACATAGCTCTCAACATGCAGAAAGCATCTATATGTAAGCTTTTTTCTACGAACTTCCTATTTAACTACAACGACCAAATTCTAATTTGGGTTTCAATAGATATATTAAATTCTAAATAGTTTCATCTCTAACCAATATAGATATTTATATACAAGCTTTCAAATATTATTGTGCATTATATAAATGTATACCCATAAAATGATATGTAACATTTTAATGAAGCATGTTGATATTAGTAAAGTTATGTAGTATTTTTTTTAATTTGGGGCATATAATTAGTATATAAATTTTCTCATAATAATTTTAATTAACTTGAATCAAGCTTGTTATTTGTTATAAGTGTGAGGATTTGGACAAGAACTTTTACTGCAGTAAGTGACATTATATTCAGACATATTTCTATTTATAGTGGTTTTTTATATTATTTGTTTACAAACTATAAGAAATACTTGAATTATTTTAAAATATTTTGGGTAGGAACAAAGTATTACCTATTTATGCTATATTTTCATTATTTTTATACAATTTGATGAATTTACCATATATTAGATGCATCGACACTTTAATTAATAATGTTTCCCTACAACTGAACATTTATTTGCTTTATTGGCACTCAACTTAATAATGTGAGAGTTTTATAGTAACTATTTCATTTTTTATATAATTTAAGTCATCTATGGTGTTAAACATATGAATAATATCTATTGTAAGGCTTTAGTTTATCATTATAAAAATTAAAGGTTATTTTGATGAGATATTATTGGAATTTTATTTTATTTAATATAAATAAAAATCATGAGCTAAGTTTTTGTATTATTTAGTTCAAGATGTCATATCATTTTCTTCATTAGAATTTTGTTGTTCAAATTTTGATTGGAGTTTTTTTAGTTGTTCAAATTATAACAAGTTACAATTGGCAATTAATCATAAATATTTAAATAAGCAATCAAAAGGCTCTTCCTATAGAGCATATATTGAGGCTTACTCGATAAAGCTAACTACTCCCTAATACTATACTACAGTAATATAGTGTTAAACAAACATGGCCATTTGTAGTTATCTGTGATTTGCTTCTTTAAGAGCTACTTTCCATCAACTAACCTTCCAGTCCAAGGTTTTATATGACATCTAGCTAGTAAGGAATTATTGCGATCTTTATGTAATTGATACGCTTTGCTGGGTCTGGAGAAGGTCATAATGTACATGACCTTCCCTTTGTATTTTTACAAAGAAGCAGTTTTCGTGACTTGAACCTATTATCATAACTCCAAGGCTCACCCTCTAATAAGTCATTGTGTATTCCCTATTATTCCTTATCAGCTGTAATTGTTGGATGCCCATTTGGATGACTTATCTTCAAAATGTTCTCTTATTCTTTTCATTCCAAAACATATATACAGTTTAACCAAGAGAGATCTTAAGCACCAACATGTCCTCTTTTCTTACATTACTATTGTAATTGTTGTTGTTGTTTTCTTTACTGATAAAATATTATATATTAGGCATATATTTCAATTCAATAAAAATATATATGGATTTTATAATTTTGGGCAAAGATGTAGTATAATTCTTGGATTTTTTATTGTAAAAATTCGTTAAAAATACAAATTCTCTTATTTTTGCTTTATAGATAGTATAAATATTTATGTAAATATTCTCTGTTGTTGAGTTTGAAAATGTTTTTTTATACAATTAGTATTTTTTAGCTATGAAGAACAAAGTAGGAGAAGTTGAAGGTGCTTGTTTATTGTTTCCATATAAAATATACAGTGCTTTTTTATTGTTTCTATATATAACATAAAGTGCATTTTTAATATAACCCTCTACCTTGCAAAGTTGTATTTTGTATATCAAAGATTAAATTTATAGGTAGACGTTTGAAACAAATATTGACAATAAAGGAGATTTTCAAATACTCATCCTAAATAGGCATTTATCGCTAAATTTAAAGTTTGCAGATTTTTCATTAAAAGATTAATCGAATTTTCCATCCCCAAATTATTTGATTTCTTGAATTTGCTTATTTAGGTTCAAAGGTTATAAGTTGTTTACTTCATAACTCTTTCAAATATTCATTAATTAGGCAACTATTTCCATAGTTGTAGAGATTTAAGGAAATGTCATATAATCAACCAATAATGATATAGGGAAAGAAGTTGATCAAGTTACTTTGATATCTCCCTTTATACCTATCTCTAATATGAATACTCAAATCCTCACTGATAGTTTGGAGGAGAAAAACTCAAAAGAAAGCTTTAAGTCCTTCATCTTACGTGGTTCCCTTTTAGCTTAAAATACTAACTCAGTGGAGAAAGGAGAAAATTCCAAACTTGTTTCCAACAAAAGTCTAGTAGAAAGTGAAAAAGGAAGGGCTCTCAAGCCCCTATCTCCTAAATGACTATACGTGGAATATAAGGGGCTTCAATTTCTCCTAAAAATAATAGGTCATTAATGATTATATTATAGGAAAAAATATCCTCTATCATTCACTTGTTGAAAACTATAATATCAAGAGTTTATGGTTTCTTAAAATCAAATGGATGACAATTTCTAACACTTAGCTCACTATAATGAGAGAGTTATAGTGGCATATAACATTAATACCATCAAGATGCTGAAATGTATCATTTTGATCAATTTTTGAAACCTAAAATCCCTTATGCTTATACACAAGAATTTGTTAATGTCACCTCTATTTATGCAACTAACCTGACATTTCAAAGATTACAACTTTGGAAAGACTTGGAAACTCTGTCCTTCTTTATCAGTGGCCCTTGATTAGTATTGGATGACTAGTTATATCTTATTTGCCTAGGAAGCAATAGGTTCAAATCTTTTGTCTAAACAACTAATGATGAATTTAGAACTTGCTTGGAAAACATTGTTCTCATTGATTTAAACCATATGTGTAGATTTTTTTACTTGGTCAAATAAGCAAGAGCGCAATTATCTTATTAGAAAAATATTCATAAAGGACTTACCAACTTAGCCTAGATGTCTGCATAGCCTAATGGCTCAAGGTCCTTCAATATTCCTCTCATTTTTGATAATTGTCTAGTAGAAGTGCATATTACTATCTCTATGAGAAGAATGGAAATATCTTTTAGATTGTTTCATTTCTTAATTAAACTTAAAGGCTATAAAGAGGTAGTGATCAAAGGTATCTTTGCACTTGTTGAAGGATATGAATCTTTAAACTTATAATGAGACTTCATATAATACGTAAAGAGATCAAAATACTTCAAAGAAAATGTTTTTAGGTGGATTTGCTTTTATTTGTCAATTCAACAAAGAATGAGCTCTACTTAGTTCAAGAGAAACTATATGTAAATCCTAATGATTCATTGTTGAAGCAATATAAGGAAATTCCCTTAGCAATTGCATATCAGCTCTGGTTGCTCAAAACTTTACAATAAAGTAGAAAGCTAGATTGCTCTAATTAAAAGAAGGTAATGCCAATTCAGATTACTTCTTCAAAGTTATTCGAGCTAGAAGAAACTCTAATAAGATAAGGGGTATTCTTGATGAAAATGACGATCCTTACTGGTACTAAACAAGCTTAAAGATTGAGCTTATAACCATGTCAAAGTGTTTCGCAGAACATAAGATGATTCTTCTTCATCTCTATAAAAGCGAAATGCTTTCATTTCCCTTGGTTTATCTCAAGATCAAATAAGCCTCCTTAGATCTTTTGTTATAATATGGAGATTGAAGATGCCCTCTTCAATATGCCTCCTAACAAGGCTCCTAAGCCAGGTGCATTCAATGCCTCCTCCTTTTAGAAATCTTAGAGTTTACTAAGTGACCAAGTCATTAATGCTATTAAAGAATTCTTTAACTCGAGGATAATGCTCAAGAAAATGAATAAGACTTTCATGTCTTATCCCTAAAATTCCTAATCCTGGTTCCTTTCAAGACTTTAGGCCCATAGCCTATTACAACATTGTTTATAATATTATCTAAAAGATCCTAGCTTTAAGATTAAAGTCAATTCTTGGCGAACTTATCAATCACTCTCAATCTGCATTTATACTAGGCATAAATGTTGATGATAACATAGTAATAGCTTAAGAGCTTTTCATTCTTATTTATAAGAAATATATTAGAAGTTTCTCATTAAAGATTGATTTTTATAAAGCTTTTGATACCATTAGCTGGAAGTTTATATCACACTCATTCCAAACTTTTGGTTTTTCCTCTGTCTTCATCAATTAGATATATCGATGCATCTTTACCCTTCTAATAACATATTTGTTAATGGAGTGACTATTGCATTGTTTAAAAGTGTTAAAGAAATTAGACAAGGTGAACATATTTCACTTTACAACTTCTCAATTTGTATTGAAATATTAACTAGATTTATCTCTCTTAACGTATGCAAAGCACGGCTTTTAGATATCACCATAAATGTAAGAACATGTAGTTCATCTTTTACTAATGACTTAATTTTACTTTGCGAAGGTGATAAAATGTTTGTTATCACTCTTATGCACTACCTTATTTATTTTTTGAGCTCTCAAACCTCAATGTTAATAGATCTAAAAGTTAGTTGTTTGTTTCTATTTTCTTGAATGAATTAGCTCTAAAGCTTTCTAACATTTCAAGTTTACAAATACATAAACCCCTTTTTAAATACTTGGGCTTTCCTATCACTACTTCAAACCTAAGTTTTAAAGACTGTACCCGTCTCTTTGACTCTTATACCAAAGTGGAAATAATAACAAGAAATGATAGGTGGTCTCTGTGAAATCCTTAATGCAATTCCTAACTATAGGCCTAACTTAAACAAAGGTGACTTTGTTGTTTGGCTAAGACACATATTATTTGTAAAAAAATTTATATGGTAATTTCTTTACTATTAAAGGGCGGATCACTAGTTTTCCAAGAAAGAAATAGATCTAATTGCTAATTACCCCATCCCACCACCTTGTAATAATATCGGGTCTTAATTATAAGTGATACCAATGGAAGGTATTATTAATAACATTTTGACATTGATTATATATTCTTAATAACAATTCCAATTGAATTGCATATTTTTATTTTTTAAAGTATCGAAACAATATTATGAATTTGTTCTAAAGCTTCCAATTCACGAGAGAAATTATGTCTAAAGGAATATACCAACATAGTCTTTTCCTGAAAACACCCTACGTATTTATCTATTTCTCTAGTTTTTAAATATAGTTAATAGAAGTTAAAGAATTAAATAACAATAAAATATGCAATAATTAAAATGAAAGCAATGATTGTTAGACAACAATTTAAAGCATTTAATGTAAAATAGATAATTACAAATCATTTATTTTGATAAGGACAATAATAAATTGAAGCAAAAAATATAAACTAATTTTCTCATATTTCTTTCCGCATATATTCTAAGTCCTAACCAGAAATAAGCTTCAACACTATATACTCCACTGCACTCTTCCCCTACCGACAGTAAGAGGCAAATTAGATCAGAGTGCATTAGATAAAGGAAAAGGAAGAGGAAGCAATGGCATGTGCTCCCACTTGCAAAGACTGGGATGTGAAAAGGCTTAAGAGAGAGTTAAAGTTGAAGCAAAATCCAAAATACCGTTGCTTGTACGATATGGTCAACCTAGTTACACACATAGATCCACCATGAATAGTTTGTCATAACATAATCTAGCAGAACTGGGAGTACATTGTTACAGATCAAAAGATTATTCGGTAATTTATAAGACCTAAATTGCAAACATCAGTTCAATGGAAACGTTTCCAGTTTAATATCCATAATTTGTCCCATAAACCGAACTGTAGCCTCCAGTATGTCCTGCATTAGACGGGGGAGATGCATAGACAGAGCCATGAGCTGCATAAGGATTATAACCTTGGTCAGTGGACCCGCCAGTTTGTGATTGAGTTGGAGCTGCAGCATCAGCCATGAAATTCTGCAAGATTAAGGATTAACATAAGAAAAGCAGATGTAGCAACTCCTAAAACTTGAGCATAACTATGTCACAAGCCAAGATTTTCAATACAACCAAGGAAAACCAAGGAATATAGACTCATCAAAACACCTAATCAGTATTAAAAACCAAGGAATATAGACTCATCAAAACACCTAATCAGTATTATTCTTGTACTCATAATTCAATAAGAAATGGGCTTCAACCAGCGCAGACAAATCAATAAAGATTACACTTATCAACCGGTAAAATTTAACGTTACATCTCCATACAACCTGCATAGAGTTAGTTCATTCAAGCGCACTAGTACAGAACTAAGTGTCCACCCATCCATTTGCACACTACAGAGTATATTTGTCTTAATCAAAATAATCAATTCATCGTTTACACACAAGCTGTAGTAGAAGAATACTAAAAATAAATCAATTCATAGACAAATTGTATTTCACTCACAAGCTGTTGTAAAAGCCTATATATTTGTCTTAATAAAAATAATCAATTCATCGTTCACACACAAGCTGTAGTAGAAGAATACTAAAAATAAATCAATTCATAGACAAATTGTATTTCACTCACAAGCTGTTGT
>JANZXR010000003.1:24994342-25011278 GCA_027575705.1 Erythroxylum echinodendron
TATATTAGAAAAAATCTCTAAATTTCCAGATAAATTAATTGATAAAAAACAAGTACAGAGTTTTTTAGGAATTTTAATAGATGCTTCAAATTTTATAAAGGATTTAGAAAAATTACGAAAATCCTTTTAAGATTTACTTAAAAAGACAAGATATTTAGTTTTACCCTTGAATTACAAAACCAAGTGAAAAAGATAAAAGAATTATGTAATTCTTTACCAAAACTGTATCGACCAAATAAAAACGATGATTTAATATTAGAAACTGATGCTTCTGAAAATTATTGAAGTGGAATATTAAAAAAAAAGATTATAATAAGAATAAAGAAAAAATAGGAGAAAGCCTTTGTAGATATTGTTCAGGAATGTTTATCAACACTGAAAGTAGATATCATATAAATGAAAAGGAATTACTTGCTGTAGTTAAAAGTTGTAAAAAAATTTATTATTTTCTACTCCCAAAAAATTTGATTAAGAACAGATAATACTCAGGTTAAGGCATTTATAAAAAATAATCTTCGAAGTAGACCTGAATATAAAAGATTAATTAGATGGCAAAGTTTACTTTCTGAATATAATTAAATCTGACAAAAATGTTTTAGCAGATTTTCTTACTAGAGATGGAAGAACATCGTCTCCAGATACTTGAAGAAATTCGCAAATTGAATATTGAGATACATCATATTAAAGATAATCTTTCAGATTTCATTGACATTGCTAATCTTCCAGGATTAACTCGAGAAGTGTCCAACCTTCTAAGAAGAGGCAGTGAACTAATGCAGATGAATATGGAAAATTGTGAAGATGTTAGTCTCAAATTGACGGAATATGTTGCTGGATCTTGCAGTCCGAAATTTGATACACCCATGACAAAAGAAACACCAAAACAGATATTTATTAAAGATATGGACCTGAGGCCCAATCCTTCTCCTCGATCTTCAACTACACCACAAATACTAAAGGAGCTAAATATGATTTCACCAGATGTGGAACAACAACAGATAATGATGAGAGATTTATTTCATCTCTCAAATACTGATAATCAATATATTAATTTCTCTGGAATCTATCCAAGAATCAATTACTTATAAAATTCGGATCCTCAAGAAATTCGATACTAGTATAATTTTGGAGCCCTAAATTCAATATACTTATCTTCTCTAAATTTTCCTTAAATAAGTTTTCTACCTCAATGGATCAAAGATGGGGTTAGAGATTGCTATTTCAATAACCCTACTATTACACCAAAAGATATTTTAATTCTAAATTTTTTATCTGCTGGACCTGATTTTGATACTGAAGGAAAATATACTGCTTATCACTTGATACAGCTTGGAAAAGCTGATACATTTTTGATATCTGTAAATCAGAACAAAACTAAAGATTTTATTAAATTTGAAGAAAAAGATATTCATTATCGAAGAGCAATTGGGATAAGAATAGTCCTACAAGGCATGGAGGCCAGTTTTAAAAAAAGATTTCACACTTATGGAGGACAAAAAATCCACTCTTCTGTCATATCTCCTGCAAAGACTACTCCACTAGCAGCTCAGAATTTTCTACGAACAAAAATGAAGCTACTAGAATCTGGAGTAATCAAATCAAGCCCTCCAGCACAACAAAAGATTTGTTTGTTTCGCAAACATCCAAAAGATACCTATCCAGCTTGCACCGGAGAAAAAGTAACACCTAAAAAAGATGACAACGACAGAGCAGCTGGCAAAGAAGATAAAGATTAAAGCAATAAAAATATCTCTAGAAGGACCTAGCAGCTGTAAAATACTCATATACGTGTTCAAAAAATAAGGGCTAGTCTTATAAAAATCTAGAACAGTAGTTTGCTTTTCTTGTATATAAATATGTAATATTAGAATGCAGAGGACACGAAAGTCCTCAACCTATGTACTCTCCTCTTGTATCATACACTGTGAATCAATAAACACTTAATATTGTTTTATTATTCTTATTATTATTAATTATTATTAATTTTCTACTTATTATTAATTTTATTATTTTTATCAATTACATTATTATTATTATTATTATTATTATTATTATTATTATTATTATTATTATTATTATTATTATTATAAAATTCCTTATTATTATAAAAGAGTTGTCGTAGAGTTGAGGGAGAAGGAAGGGTTGAATTGAAGAGTCTTTTTTTTAGATTAAATTCCTAAGGAAAGTAATCTAAATACCAAGGAAATTGTGGGATTTAGAATCCAAGAAAAGTGCTACTACTTTAAGAAAAGTAGAGGAAAAAGGAAAAGAATTAGAATAAAAATATGCATCAAAACTTAGAAATCATATACTGCGCAATCTGGTTATAAAATGTTCTAGTTTCCTATATTAAAAGAATTCTCAGTTTTGTTTAATATTTGTTACCTTCTATTGATCACTTTTATAATCAACCCAGAATTTGAGCATGTTAGGGCTTCTATTAGCGATATAAGTGAGTTTTGAGAAACAAAGAGATTAGAATTCTAAGTTACCAAAATTCTAAAGAATGTTAGAATGTAAAATTTGAATTGAAAGGATAATTTTATTTAAGTAAAGGATAAGTAAAAAGTGCAAAGAAAGTTTAAATAATGATAAAGATTTTATTTGGGTCACCTTATCTCCTTTTTCTATTTGTCCTACTGGTATACTTATGCACCCCTTCCAACTTTAACCACATTAAGCAAATTTCCTGTAACTGCTCATCCTCCAACTATCTTTCAATTATAGCCATTTCTTAACTAATCGCCCAACACTAAACAATTGTTTTTAAAAGCACACATTAATCATGTTTTCAACCATCTTGACTCCTAAATACTAGACTTCCTTAATAATTCTTGTGTCTAGGAATTTTCAAATCTAGTTGACTTATAGAAATCTAAAACTAAGTTTTTTCATTTTTAGGCTAAATGGATCAAATTTTACTCAGGTTATCAACAATTGCCATTGGCATATGTTTAGATGTAAAAACTAAATATATAGTATTAAAGACCTTTAATACTACTATAAAAATGAGTTCAATGTCATTAGAAAAATTCGAAGATATTGACCAGTGGTTTTAGGAAGTTCAAGAACCAAGAAGAATCCAGTTGGATGAAGAGGCTTGAAAACATTACAAGTATAAACTTTATATAAACTATAGCCAAAAAGAATCTTTTATTAAAAGGGAACGATGAGCATAATAGTTATATCAAGACTCCTTCATGTTTATAACTCTTTAACTCCCACTGCCATAGAAGCTAAAGGATTTGCTCTATTTGAATTTCATATTCTTGTTGCTCCTATAAGGTTTATCATTTTGATATAAATTCCCCTCGTTCTCAGCATTTTACTACCTTAAACTCCAAGCAATCTATGTCTTATCTATTGACTCCAGGCTTTCTTTACTTTATTCCTTGCAAATTCCTTCAAAACCCTATGAACTCTCCCTTTATTATGGCTATTGAACATCATATGTCTCTTCATCCTCTACTGACTCCACTAAGTTGAATGCTACAGATGTAAGCCTTCAACTTCTTTTTATCCTTTATTCAAATATTATATCAGATTTTCTAAATTTTATTCTCCATGTAGGCTCTAAAATATGAAGGTATTTTATCAGTTTAAGGGAAAAAAATTTTAAACCCTAAACCTATTTTTGAACTTCCTTTTGATTATATCATCAAAATCTCTTTTTCACATCATTCAAGAGGGAATTCCACACTTTGATCACGAATAGGGATTACCCTTTACTATTGGTCCCTTTGTTTGTGAAACAACTTCTTGATCAATGATAAAACTCCTATAAGGAACTCCTCTTTTTATAGATAGATGGATGAGACTTTTTTTGTATAATAACGTGTTTATGAATGACCTCTTTGAATATTCTTAACCAAGAGGCAATTTAAGCAAGTTCGTTTGCATCCTAATTCTCTTCTTAAAGAATCTGTTGAAATTCAACCTCATCAAAGAATTCCAATAACTGAATGGCAGTAGCATAATAGGGCAACAAAGTTAAAGTTATGCAACTATATTCTCTTGCTACTTGCTATGATACTAGCTGAAAATCTCCCATAAAAAGGTTTCAGCCCAGCTACTAGGCTCTCATATTTAGCCTAATTATTAGTACATGTGAAGTCCATCTTAAAGGAAAGAAGAGTTTTCTTTCCATTTGTAAAGTAATGTTTATGCCAACACCAGTTGATTTCTCTATGCTAAAACCATTGAAATTCAACTCCCAAGGCTTCCTTTCATAAGTAAACATAGAATGATCCACATACTCTTGGACTTCTATTTTTTGGTGGCTTGCTCAAATGTTAACCAATTCACGGACCTTTACTATCTTCTAAGGATAATACCAAAAGACAATAAACTAGATTAAAATTTATAAGTATCATAAGCTATTTTCTAATATTCCCTAAAATATTTGGTTTATTTAACATATATTTCATCAAATCTATTTGCAAAACTGCACAAACTTGATTTTGAAGCAAATAATGTCTTAATTTTGAGCAGCAAAAGTATAGCGTCAAACACTTCTTTATAATAAGTATGTACTTCCTTCATTTTGGCATCAGAATTCTACTTAAGTAATAAATAGTCTACTTATGACCTGCCTTATTAGTTTGTACTAGTAAGCACTCAATAGATTCTTATGTCGCAGAAATGTATAACTTCAAAGGTATTCACTTCTAAGGTGGCATAAAAAATGAAGGCTTAGTTAGGTATTCCTTAGTCTTATTAAACGCCGCTTAATTTCACTCTTCTTAACAGAATTCCTTAGAATTTTTCAACTTCAAAAGATCAAAGGATTCTTTTATTTTACTGGCCAAGTTAGTGATAACATAATTTACTTGGCCTAAAAATCCTTGAAGTTTTATCTTATTTTAAGGTGGTTTTTTTTAAGAATCGTCCTTGCTTTATTTTTGTCTAATTCAATCCCTATTTGATGGACCAGGAAACCTAGAAATTTCCTGCTTTTGCTCCAAAATTCAATTCCAAGTATTTAACCTCGACTTATATATTCTCATCCTTTGGAAATCTTCCCTAAATTCTAAATATGGTCCATACTCTATTTAGACTTAACAACAATATCATTTATATAAACTTCTAGAGTCTAACATGTTAATGGAGAAAGTGCATTCATAGCCCTCTTATAGGTGGCTCTCGTATTGTTCAAGCCAAAAGGCATCACAATCCATCCAAACATTCCTATTGATCTAAGACACCTGAAGGCCATTTTAGGGATATCATCCTCAACTATAAGAATATGATATAACAAGGAAAAACAATTCATAAAAGAAAGCAAGAAATATACGGCCATTGCATCAATTAGAGAATTAGTGGCGTTATATACATATCTTTGGGAGTGGCAACATTTCCCCGTAGGCTATGTTTGGTTGTGGGTTTAATGGAATGGAATGGAATATTATTTCATGGTTTGAGAGGTAATGAAAGGGGATGGAAGAGGAGGGTTTCATATTACATCTCATTTTATCCTAAACATTAAAAATGAAAAACTTCTGATTTCGGGAGTTTAGGATGGAATGTAAAATGATAAATAACTTTACACTATATTACTTTATAAACCTTTCATCTAATCAATATTTCACTTTATTATATTACTAACCTTTCCATCCCTCCCAAGCAACAATTTTCTAATATTACATTCATTTACATTCCATTCCATTATAAACTATTCAATTTCATTCCATTCTATTAAAAAAGCTTATATCTAACCAAACATAGCCTTAAAGTCAATATAGACTTTTAACTTGCCATTTTTTTTTACTACAAATACAACATTGAATAGTCACTTAATATATCAAATTGGTTTAATAAAGCCAGCCCTAGAAACTTTTCAATCTCTTTTTTAATTTTTAACTCAACTTCTTTAAACCAATGTCTAGGAGGTTGTCAGTAAGGTTCAAATTTTGGCTTTATTGGAAGTCTATGTTTTATCAACTTTCTACTTAATCTTAGCATTTAGGTATAATCCTAGGCAAAACAATCTTTAAATTCCTTTAGAATTTTAAAAATTAGACTCTTATTTTTAAACCAAAACTTTTACCAATAAACACACTCCGAAGTTCTCCTGAATTACTCAAATTTATTTCCTCAAGTGGTTCCTAATTCGAACTCCCAAAGTCATCTATTTTTGAAGGTGCAGATTTCAAATCTTTAAATCTATCCCTATACTCTATTGAAAATTCTTCTTAAAAACCAACTTGAGATTCTCAAACCCTTTTAACTCTTCAGAATTCTTTATGATTTGTTGCATTTGGAATTTGCCTTCTACAATTGCAGCTACCACAACTTCTTTTGTGAAATTCTATTTATCAAGTTCCTCTACAATTGGAAACTTCATCGATCTATTAGCAAGCAAGATGGCAGTTGACTTTTCCAATATTTTCAACTCTAAAGTTATCTTTTCTTCGTCATTATTTTTTGAACACTCTCTATGAGATAGCTTACGAATCTAAAATGACCTAATATGGTTATTATAGAATTTTACTCTAATATATCCATTTTAGAATGTAAAGGTTGAGAATAGGCTTAAACAATTTTCACCTGAGTGCCTTTCCATAAGAGCAAAAGATAATGAAGATGTAAGGAATATAGAAATTAGAATGAATCAAATCGATCCTCAATAGAACTTGATAACTTGCATATATGTCTACGAGGAAGAAAGCTTACAATGAAGACATTCCACCTCCTGTGACATTTGTAGAGAGAATTCCTGATGCTTTAGTAGTCTCCCTAGTAAATGTAGCAACATACATCTGTATATTTTTTATCACCTCTTTAATGCTTTTATGATTAACATTGATAATTATACAAAGGTTTCTCCTATTTGTATATGGTACCTAAAGATGAATGGTTGGGGTGAAAAGTTAGTTTATGTTTTATAAATTGATAGGTTTTTGTTATTAAGACCTTAAGAGGATACTCATGGAAGATGTTAAAGGACCTAAAGCAAATAAGCTCAGTATAAGTTTCCAAGTGGTAGTTTAAAAAATTGTTTAATAAAGGTGAAAAAAAGTGATAAATATATGATGAAAGTATGTTAGCTTATTATACAATATAAGGCAATAGAGATCTATCTTGATTATATATTCAATTTAATATTTTAAAAATTGGATCAAATGTTAAACTGATAGGTTAAGAAATTTAAGGATTAAAAGGTTTAACCAATATTAAACTATCATAAAATTAGTTAAAGATTAAATAAAATTGAAATTTTTGAATATGATTGAAAGAGATTATCCTTACACATCGAAGAACTTAAATTTTAATTAAAAATAATGTTGAATGAAAATTAATTGGTTTATTTTGGTTTATAAAAATCTATTAGTTTACAAAAATTTATCGATTAATTAATAAACTAGTCAATTTTTAAAAATAAGAATTAATAAAGTAAATCAAACTAAAAAGTTAAAAATCAAACTAAAAATTGATTGATTCAAGATTTCCACAATTGAAATGTTTAAACTGGTTTGGTTTTTTAATTATTGATTCAATTTACCACATTTATACAAGAATGTAGATATTGCAGTCAGAAGGGGAATTTGAAGGTGCTTATAAAAATTTGTTCAGAATTCCAAAGGAAAATGGTTAACAACATATTTCAATGTTTCATTTAAATATGTAGATAATAGTCTTTATGAATAATTTGGTGGAATTATTATAAAAGATCATACAAGTAGTATCCTAAATATATGTATAATATGATTTCTTTTTATAAGAGAATATAGGCATATAAACACTTGTTTTCCAAGCTATAAGGAACACAAGTGAAGACATGTTTATGTTTTAGCCTATGTATATTGTTTCTTTCTAGTTCCAGATCGTGTACATTTTGGTAACTTCTTCCCCATTTAACATGCTTTATAAATTGCTCATATTTCAAATCATGACTTGATTATATAATTACAAAGAAGAATAAACCTTAACACCTGGTTATGTGTTAAAACACTCTAAATATATGTCCTTGTATTTTATGAGTCATATATAACAATATCCACCTCGATGAATATTCATCCAAATAGGTTAGTTTAGAGCCTCATCTAACATTTAGAGATGTTAATCTACTCCAAGTAATGCTTAAAATAATATGTCGTAACTGCCTTTGTAAACAAGTAAGATGCACTCTCTAATTATTAACTTCTTCAATTAAATATGACCAAATGAAATCAATTCTCTAATCTTATGACACCTTACATCTATATGATTGGTCTTAGCATGATACATACCTATTTATTTGTCCAAAAATGGTACTTTGAATTTCATGGTGCACCTAAACTCCAACTTGTCCAATACCCAATTCCTTAACCATCCTTGTAAGCTATAATCCTTTTTTAGAAGTCCCAACCACGACTTTGTACTCTACTTTAATTGTAGACAATGAAAATATAGAATAAAATATTGGTTTCTAATAAATAGGCCTCTTGTAAGAGTGAAAACAAAATATATGATATACTTCTTATTATCCAAATCTCTTATATAGTTTAAATCAATATATCCTACAATTGAAGGATCACCTTGTTGATTGTTAAACATAATTTCATGGTTTATTTTAACTTTCAAGTACCTAAAATTCCATTTCATTGCTTCCTAATGTTGTTGTCTAAGTTTCACAATAAGCTCACTTACTTGACTAATAACATGAGTCAAATATGGCTTACTACAAACCATTACATACATCAAACACCTGATAGAACTAGTATATGAAACCTTTGACATATCTTTGCCCTCTACATCTATCTTTGGCACTGATCTAGGGAAAGCTTAAAGTGATTTATCAATGGAGTACTCATCATTTTAAAGATGCACATTCCTAATTTATTTATAAGATAGTTTTTTCTTTAGATAACCATAACTTTCTAGATCCCTTAGAATCTCCACTCCAAGTTTCTTCTTAGCCATAATTAAATTCGTTATCTTAAATTCCTTTTCTAATAGGCTGTTCGGTTCATTTGTATTATGCATACAATCTGTAGCAATCAATATATTATCCATATAAGGTAGTATAAAAATAAATGAAGCATCATCAAGGCCCTTAACATAAACAAAACAATCATATTAACATTTTTTATAGCCAATTCTAATAATGTAAGAGTCAAATTGTTTATACCATTATTATTGGACTGCTTCAACTTATATAGTAGCATCCTCAATTTACAAACAAAATGCTCTTTACTAGTTGAACTAAACTATTTAACATATGCTATATAAATTGACTCCTTTAATTAACTATAAGGAGAATTATTTTCACATCTGTCTACTCTAAATGTATATTTAAACTAGCTATTGACATCATCATTATCCTAATGGAAGTATGTCTTGCTAAATGAGAGAAAATATATTCATAATCAACCCCCTTTAATTATGCACATCCTTTTAGTACTAGGTGCCCCTTGAAATTTTGCTCCATTTTTTTATACTACCGACTTTCTCTTGTATACCCACCTACATTCTATACATCTCTTACTTTTGAGAAGTGGCACCAACTCTCAAGTATGGTTCTTATACAAACTTAATTTCCTCCACCATGAAACTTATTATCTATACTTGTCTTGGCTATCCTTGGCCTCATGGAAGGTAGTTAGATCCATTTTGCTAAAGATAAGTGAGAAGGACATTATGTCTTTCAGACTATATCTAATTAGAGGCCTAATAGTGTGTCTTTTATATCTCATATGATGTTATGACTCCACTTTTTACATAACATAATTCTTCTATCTCATATTATAGCCCTTCAACATCTACTCTAAGTTATTCCAATTCCTCTTGTACCATTAAACTAATATTACTTTCTACTGACCCTATCAGTCCTCTCCATATGTTTTCTTCAGCATGAAATGTTCATCAAATATTGTATCCCTACTAATCACCATCTTTATTAATACAAAGTCCTAAAAATTATATCCCTTGGCACCTTTTGGATAGCCACTAAAGATACACTTCTTTGAATTTGATCTAGTTTAAAGCTCTCATAACCAAAAATATACACATAAGTGGTACAATAAAAGATCTTTAAACCCAAAAAATTAACTTTGCTTTTTGTCTATACTTATTTTGTGGCTCTCTTATATAGAGAAATCCATGGTAATATAATGACAAGTTAACACACTACATTCACTACTTTCACTTCAAAACTATTAGGCACCCCTACATTTAGCCTCAAACACGTGCCCTTTCAGCTATTGATCTACTCATCATCTCTAATATGTCACTCTATTATAGTGATTTATGATTTATATAATGCCTCCAAATATCATGCTCCTTAGTTAATTTATGAAATTGTGAGTTTATGTTCTTAGTATCGTTATTTGATCTCAATTTTTAGATATTTCTACCCATTTGGTTCTCCACCTTTGCCTTCCACTTGTTGAAATTAACAAAACCCTCATCTTTTTTCTTTATGAGGTATAACCAATTTCCCTAGAAAAATCAATAATGAATGTCATAAACACTAAAATCTACCTAATGAAAACTCTTTAATAGGATCTTATACATTAAAATACACACATTCTAGAAATACCATAGTTTTGTTCTTATATGTTATGAATGTCACCTTAGAATGTTTACCAATCATATAAAACTTGCAGAAGTCAAACTTATATTGTTTAACACCCTTCAATAAGTTTCTCTTATTAAGTTTTTCGTTCCTCTCTCATTAAAATGATAAAATCGTACATGCCACAATGTAGTACTGTCTTAACTTTATAGGAGCAACTTTTCCACTTATAATTATGTTCCTTATCAATCTGTTGATATTTCTCATAAATTTTAGTCCTTTTATCATAATTAATTCACATTTAACTATCTTAATGTTATCTCTATTAATTTTATAACCAAAACCATTATCATATAGGATTCTCAAAGAGATCATATTCTTTATTAAATCAAATACATGTGAAATATTTCATAAAGTCCTAAAAATACCATTAAACATCTTAATCTTAATATGTCCTATTATAAAGATTGAGCAGGCTTTATCATAACCTAACTAGATAGAACCATAATTTTTGGTTTGTACGAATCATACTAATCCTTGTTTGATGTTATACGATGTAAGTATCTTGTATCTAGACTTTATGGATTCTTGAGTTACCTTGTTGAAATGTAAAGCATGTCTATATCGTTGCAATTTGAGCCTCAATCTGCACTATATTAGCAAGCCTTAATGGATCATTGTTCTTCCTTTCATCACTATAATTCTTCTCATTAGGATAGTCCCTCTTGATTTACCTTATATATTTTTACAATTGTAATACTAAAATATATTTTTATTCTTTGATTTAAACCTAAAATTTCACTTAGATGAGCCATAATTATTATACTTTCTTTTACGATCTTAATTTTCACTCATATATAGCCATTTACCTTGAGAGCTCTCACTAATGTTCTGTCTCCATTATTTATAAGCCAAAACTATAGAGTGATATCCTCCATACCGAATGTCTTCTTTGCCAATATGAACATGATTACTAGATATTTGTAAAAGAAGATAAAGAGCAAAGCAAAGCTTTTTTTTTATCCTTGTCCGTAATAGTCACCTGAGGCCTTAAAAGATCACTGACTATTTGGTTAAATATATTGATATATTACTCCAGCTTTGTGCCCTCCTATATCTTTAACCTTTATAGCCTTTGCTTTAGGTATAGCTTATTCATAAGGACATATAATAACTCTAATTTCTTCCATATTTCCATAGGGACACAATATCCTTGATATGGTATTTAACTATGTTTTCCAGATATAGCCTAATGAATGTCATAAATACTAAAATCTACCCAATAATAACCCTCTAGTAAGACCCTACACATCAAAATGAACATAATTTAGAACTCTCTTAATTGTGTTCAATATATATAATTTAGAACTCTCTTAATTGTGCTCTTGTCTGTATTGAAAGCCACCTTAGACTATTTATCAAGTACACAAAAGTTATAAAAGTCTAACTTGCAGTGTTTAGCACCTTTCAATAAATTTCTCTTATGAACATCTTCATCCCTTATCACAAAGACGATGTAATCAAATATGCCTTAATGTAATACTATCTTCCTTTAAATTTATGGCAACAACTTCTCCATTTATAATTGTATTCCTTGTTAGTCTATAGATATTTCTAACCAATCTTAGCCCTTTTTTCATAATCAATACCCCCTTAACTACCTTCATATTATCTCCATCAATTTTGTAACCAAAATCATTATCGTGTAGGATTTCTACGACAACAACAACAACAATAACCTAGTAGAAATCTCACTAAGGCACGAGGTCTGAGAAGATTCAAAAGTATGCAACCTTTTTCCTAATTAATAGAGAGATTATTTTGGATAGACCCATGAGATTGAGGAAAAAAGAAAAAGAAAAAAGTTTTTTAGAACTATTTGAAGAAAACAAAAGCCAAAAATATAAATAAATAACTTCATAAAACATTAAAAAAATAAAATAAAAATAAAGAAATTCAAAATCACAAATTTAAAGATAAAGAAATAAAGATAAGAAATAAAGATAAAGATAAAAAGTAAATAATAAAAATAAACATAAACATAAGCAAATAAATAAACAAACAAGAAAGAAAGATAACAAATAAATAAATAAGACAAATAAACAAGCAATTGAAAGAGAGAAATAAAGAAAAAAATACTTAACTAAAATGACTCAAGCGGGAAGTACTACGGATAAAAGTGTCACAAGAATCAAAGGAAAAGGTTCAAAAGATCTATGAAAAAATAAGGGTCTTTATATATTCTTATCATAAATATATAATTTTTTAAACTAAATATTGTAACAATAATTATTGCAAATAGAAAATTGGCAATAATTGTAATTTGACATCTATTGCCCACAATATGGTTGTTACTTTAAACTTTGCAACAAAATAAAACTTTTAACAGTATGGAGGTCAATCAATAAAACTTTGTTTACATGTAACCAATACCTTAAGAAAGTGGAGTAAATCATACAACATCTTAGACATTGACAACTACCCAAATTTTAAATTCCCATCAAACAAAAGGTTAGATGGTGTAATTACTTTGATGTAATTAAAGGACATCACTAGGAAGAAGTATTAGATGTAAATAATGAGTATGTCAAGATCTACAACAAGAAAAGTTTTCCTTCATAACTTTCTAAAAGTGATGCTGATGCTACATATAATATAACTATAGCACATGTTAGTCATAAGTTCAATTCAAGAAAGTTTGAACTTTATAAGTTGTTGAAAAAAATGAATCAACTCACATACATAGCTAATTTGCCTAACTTATAAATCAACGTAACCATAATTTTTGACACTTTTATCCATCTGATGAATTTGGTTGTGATACCATAGACTAAAGTTCTATAGCTTCCAATTACTAAGGCTTAAAACTATTGAAGATATGCTAAATATCAAAGAAATTCAATTAGGATGTTACAACTTATAGAGAAGATTTTTTGGTGATTTAAATTGGTAAACTAATAACTAGAAGTACTTGATCCTATCGTCTATAAGGAGCATGTCAATGTTCACTCATTAAAGTAACCTTTTTTTCAAACGAAAAGAGAATGATATAGGAACATCTTACCAAAGTCAAAGAAATTTACCTAGTTTAGCCGACAATATTTCCTATATAGGTTAGGTTTCCTTATAAATAAATTTCTTTACTACTACTAGTTTTTCCTATAACTACTATAAATTAGTCACTCTATGGAACATTAAAATTTTCATATTACTGCAGAATTTTGTTTGCTTGATTATTTAAATATATCTATTCCACAAGTATATGGTTCGTATTTTAGACACCTAATAATTTTTGTAACACTTTGTTTAAGGGAAAAAATGTAATAATTGTAGCTAAAAAATAAACTAAACTAGAGAAATTTGATAATTAAACAATTACCAAAGTAGTAGTGAACTTGTGATTAATCAGTGATACCAACTTATATCCTTATTTTGTTTTCACTTTACCTTCTTGATTTATTAATACTTGATCATATATATCTAATAGTTATGATTACCCTCTCTCAAGATCTAACCAAGTAATCCCAATTAAAATAGATAAGAATTAAATTGTGACCTCTCAATCTTTAAAAACTCTTCCTAACTATCCAATTGGATTTAAACAATCATAAAGGTAACTATCAAACAATTAAGATCTCTCTTCAATTACCTATTAATCTGATGTTTATAGGTCTATTATGGTAACAATTCTAACTTTACAACATAACATAGATATTTTAACCTAATCTATCGATTCAGATCAAAGATTAAAGCAATAAACATCATAAAGTATGTTTTTATTAAATCAATAATATAAAATTTTAACAAAACAATTCAGAAGTAATTCCTTAAAAAACTTTAGCAATCCATAGCCAAAATATATCCTTAATTTTTTAAGTAAGGAAAAGGAAAGTATATAAGTTTGAATTATGGATGTACTCTTCTTCTTATCCTTTTACAACTTTGTTCTTCTGGACTTTTACTTCCTTAATCTCTTTCTTAGATGTTCCAACAACCTCTTTTTATGTTTTTGGTTACCTTTTGTACTCCTTGTTCCTTATAGGGCTCTTTCTAAGGTTTCCTCACTCGTTTATAATCCAAAAATAGCCTCAAATTACCAAAAATACAAAAATCTCACAACTTAAATTTTTTGACTTAGTACGATCGTGTTGTACATTCTATCACGATTATGCACATTTTTTACGATCTTGATAGAGAGTCTCCAACTTTAATCCTCCAACTTTTTCTTCTATTTTTCTTGAAGTTTCCTATCTTAACTCATCATCCAAACATATTAAACATCCTTTAAAACATGTATTAAGATCAGATTCTTGCCTTAATCAACAATCATCAGAAAAGTACACAATAAACACTAACGAAAATATAAATATGTCTTAAACACATGATTATCACCCAAGAAAACACCTAATAATACATTTTACATCCTAAAAAATATAGTATAAATCACACTTATCAATTTTATCGCAAAGCAATTTTTAATCTTTATTCTCTTTTTTATTGTTTATCTACAATCACTTTATTTCAAACCCTGAAGTGTTTAAACTAGTCAATATAACCTTTTAGTTAACTTTAAGTATAATTTTGCCCATAGTTCCCTGACACCTTTTGGATTCATTGTCATATTGTTGTAAATTTTACCATAACGAAGAATACCAATTAGCTACATATCAATATATGAACTAGGGAAATCTAATCAACATAGAAGGCATTAAAAAATAGAAATGGTGAAATATGCAAGGCATTCATAACAACAAACCTATTACCATGCTTAAATAACCAAGTCTCTTTTCTCCATTCTCCCATTAAGGAAATCACATAGAAGAGGAGGGAAGATTAATAAAGTTTTCTTAGACCATGTACGTCAGCTTGTTGCCAGTATTTGTTCTAAAGTACTTGGTAGATAAAGCAAGTGATTAACATCAGCAATTCCATATGCTTTGACATTGATGGAAAAAGTGATTATGGTCACACGATTCAGTGTTTCAATAAATTCACTTAGACCCTATACATAAAGAGATCAAAATATTTTTTAAACTTGGCACATCTTGAATATTTCAAAGCATCTTTAAAATACCAACAAACATCTTAATCTTTATTTATCTTATTATAATAATTATGTAGGCTTTATCATCACCTTACAGCATATGTATCTTACAAATGCTCCTCCTTTCTTTAATCTTCTACTTGTTTAGCTTGTAACAAATAGCAAACACCTTCAACAGCTAGTGAAGAACACGCAAAGATAAAGAAAAATCTGTGTGTATGAATTCAAGTAGAAGCTCAATTGAGAGTTAGATCATAAACAAGTTACATACAATTAAACTCATGCAACAATTGCATATAATTGCATGAACAAACCTCAAGATCAATCCTCTCTTCCTCTAGAACTCTTATAGACCCTTAGCCTCTCAATTGAATGTGTTTTAGCTTAATTTCCGTGTGTACATAAGTGAAGAACTCACTTATATACCACCTGTCATAAAGTGGGTCACGATCGTGACTTACTTAAAATGACAGTCATGTACACTTTATATTTCATCTGATCTTTTATGCATGTGACCCTTAGGTTTCTAGTTTTTTTGGGCACTTGAATTAACTCTTAATCTGAGCATATCATGAATGGTTTCATGTCACTTGAACTCACTCTTAATCCAAGCAAATCATGAACGGTTTTATGCTACTAATTTACCGGAACACAAGTGAATTAACATACAAACTCTATGATAGTTAATTATTCGACTTACGAACCTTTCTATAGACAATTACTGTACAATTTATCCCTTCACCATGCTATACGCCACTTGGTTTAGAGTATGGGCTACGTGTCAACTCCTACTAGACTGACTATATCACATCTAATTCAAGTGATGTTAGTTTTGGCCCTGGGGATCTCATTACTTTATGTGTCATTGAAGACTCTCTTCATGACACATAACTGATATGACTTGAGACTCCCGAATAATGACCCGGTAAGAGGTCGTAGGTATCATCTACTTCTATCAGGAGCAATGTTACAAATACCGTATCGAACTTGGTATCGAATTAGGTTCTGGTATGATACTGTAGCGGTACTGGTTAATACCGGGTATCATTTCGAGTAATTTTTTAAATTAATGAAATAGTCTATGATTTTTTTAAAATTACAAAATAGTCTATTATCATATTATATAGTTGTACTTTGTCTCTAAAAATCATAATAATAAATAATAATCACATTTTAATTTAATTTATAAAATTAATTTAATAATTATTAATAAATATAATTAAATGTGAATATATTTTTAAAATATATAAATTTCAAATAAATTTTGATTTAATAATTAAAAATATATAAAATAAATACTAGTTTATAAATAATAATTTTTAAATTATTTATTTTAAAAAATAAAATATTTTTATTAATAATTTATTAATAAATATTATATAAAATATTAAAAATAA
>JANZXR010000003.1:25013446-25046620 GCA_027575705.1 Erythroxylum echinodendron
AGAGGCCTCTCGGGAAATAACCCCCGACGTGCCTTCTTTGTTTTGCAGGAATCCTTAAGCCAGAATTCACACGTTCAACAGTTGTTTCCATGGATCCAAACGGCAACGTGCAGCCTCGTCAGAATCCGGCTGAACCAAGGTTCATTGTCATCTCAACTATTCTTTGATACCTCTTGTTAAAAAAAGTATATATAGCAAGGATAATATAAAAGAAAAAAAACGAGAATAAGAACATAAGAAGATTTAATGATAACTAGCCAATTTGGGTGTCTATGTCCTCGGGAGCAAGAGTGGTTGATTTTCACTCTATAAATAAAATAGGTTTATAATATGATATTCATATACAAATCTCTAACATTATAATTTTACATTACTGCGCATGTATTGCACCCGAACCAATTTTGTACATAGCTCTAATGAGACAGAATTTTTCCAACACTAATATTCTTCCAAAATCTGTCATTGCTAAATTAGGAGATTTGTCCCAAATACAATCTAGGATATAGTCGTGTCCTAGATCATGTCTAAAAAAGTTTCTTTTCAAAATAGAACATGGGTATAAATACATTTGTGCTCCAAACCATTTGCACTTGAATAACTTTATCATCTTTCAATGTCTTTTGAGTTGTTCAAGTCGTGTCTACACTCTATACTTCTATATAAGAACATGTCTTATATAATATTGTCGTCAGTCAAAATATTCCAAGATATGCTAATGTGTTTTATGAGCCTTCCAGTATCAACTTGACTAATTATATATCAAACTACACCGACTTCTTGATGGGTCTTTTGAAAAATAATATTTTAAAATATAATCTAGTTTAATTGACTTTTATTTTGCGAGAAATAAAGCAATGAAACTTTTGTAACCAATACACAAATAATACATATAGATATAAATGATGATGACGAAAAATTAAATAATCATAAACTTGTTAAGAAAAATTATTTTGTGTTTGAATTATTCAAGTTGATCATACATTAGTTATTTATTGAGCCTACTTCAATTTACTCTTTTCTTTTATTTTTATATTGATAGAATCGTAGGTTAATTCACTTCAAGTTGATGTTATTCACTCTTGAAATTATAAACATGGATCAAAGTAAAAGCAGTAATTAGTCACAAAACATGATGCAAGAGTTATGGTAGAATTGAGTTGATCATGTTTGTTCCGACAGTCACATACATAAAGTCAACTGGCATGTTAGCCTAATATGGAGATTCTAAAAATTTTGAAATATAACCGTAATTTTAGTCGACTAAGGCAGAAAGAACAAGCCCGTCGGTTTCTCTTACCATGTCAACAACCATAAGAAAATCAAACACGTGTGTTAGAAGCCTCCAATAACATATAATTAACCATTTACCCCATTTTCAATAATGCCTCATCAATTGTTTCTCTTCATCAAGAACCTTTTACCTCTCTCAATACATAAAAGAAAGGTTGACAGAATCGCAGAAAGATAGAGAAATCCACAAGGAAAAAGTGAAAATGACAGCAGAAACATTGCCTACTCTAGCTGCGCCAGCCTCGGCACCAACAGAAGCATCTCAGGCTTTGCAAAAGAAGAACAGGATTCAAGTTTCCAACACTAAGAAACCTCTCTTCTTTTATGTTAATCTGGCCAAGGTATATATTGTCTTTCTTTAGTGAGTAGATATTTCAGTATGGATTACAAGCAAGTGATGTGTAGGAAACCTATTTATCTGAATGCAGCAATGGTAGTTACGTTGCTAACTAATAATTTCTGGGATTCTACTCCAGTTCTTGATCGTAAATAAAAATATGGTGGAATCTCCGTCTCCGAGCACTCAAAGATTCTTCAGCAAATATGCATGTCATTTGGTTACTTTGTGCTATTCAAAAAAATTGCAATTTGAAAATCAAGATACATGTAAGATATTCACCTCACGTCACGTTTATTAGGTTCAAAATCATTTGCTTTTCTAAATGTTATCACATTTTTATGAAATGGAAGTTCAAAGGTTAGGATCCTAAAGTGTCCTATTTAGTTTTAGCTAGAAAAATAAACATTGATTAGCAAAGTTCGTTTGTCAGTTAATAAATATGTTTAATTCTTATTTTTATTTTATAATATAATACGAGACATGATTATTTTAAAGTTGATCGACATAAACTAATTTATGCATAAGGAATATGGTTTGTTTTCGCAGAGATATATACAACAGCATAACGAGGTCGAACTCTCAGCTTTAGGAATGGGTACGGCTCGGAAAATCCCCTTTCTAAATGATAAATTTAAAAATTATGTTATTTATACTTTTATTAATTTTTACAGCAATCACGACAGTTGTCACAATTGCAGAGATTTTAAAAAACAATGGATTAGCTACCGAGAAAAGTAAGAGTTTCATTTTCTTTTTCTTTTTGCTAACAATAATACCATAGAGATCTAATTAAATATATTTTTCATGTGAAACGAAACAGAAGTTCTAACATCGACAGTTGGCGTGAAAGATGAGAACAAAGGAAAGTTTGTACAAAAGGCTAAGGTGTGTACTTAAATTGTACGATGCATTTCGTACAGTTTTTATAGCCTTATCGACACTGGTTTAACTCAAATCACATTATTGTAGTACTACTGCTATTGGGAATATTGATTTTGTTTTTCTTTTTTGTTATAGATTGAGATTGTGTTGGGAAAATCTGAGAAGTTTGATAATTTGATGAATATTACCAATACAGCAACCGAAGAGGTTGACAAACACAAGGAATGACGAAGAAGACATCATCATATTCTGATGTTCATTTGTTGTAGTTACATTTCGGCACTTCATTTTATATGCTTAGTACACACATTAGAATATAGATTGTTATTTTACATGAACGATACCATCGCCGGAAGGGTATGATCCCCTTCAAGAAGGCTGCGGAGAAATTGAGGCGTAATTCCCTTTGCCATCAGTATGATTGTAAGATAAGAACATGTTCCATGTTGGTCTTACTAGCTGGTCCAATTCAGTACCTTCCGCACTCGCACCAAATTTCAAGAGGCCCAAGCTTTCGAAAAGAAATAGGATAATTAACTCTCTCTTCCCTCTGGCACAAGCTAATAGAATAATTGTGTTTGTTGTACCTAACGATCTAAAGTGTTGCGACGACTCTTAGCTTAATAGTTTTTTGTTGATTACTTATTAATTAATATTTGATTGACAAAACCCTTTTTTTAGATCGTTAGATTGAAAAGGAGATAAGAGGAAGCGTCCCAAATCCCAAATCCCCAAATAAGAACACTAAAGCACAGCAACGGGAATCTTTCAATACCTGAGGTTGGGTCAGAACTGGCTTCACCTCTTGTCCACTTTCAAGATAAAAGAAGACGATTATTGAATTTATAAAAAAAAAGGTCATCGTGAGAGAGAGAAAAAAAATGTCGGTGAATGAGGCATAACATGTCGTACGTACAAAGCCCTTTTCTTTTTTTTTGGGGGGGCGTTGGAAATTAAATGGGGACAACCATATCATGTCAATGGTCATGTTCTTTGGACACCCCCACGAGAATATATGTATATATATATATATAAAGAAAGTGCCTTACTATAACATATAGACAAATTGGCTTCATATCATATGGTGCTTTTTGGAGGTTCAATTCGACCTCTGTCTTCACTTTTTGTTTTTATCTTCCTAATTTTCTACTACTTAGTGCTTCTCTTTTTTTTCTTCAGTTATACACCTTAATATTATATATTTAAGATTTACGCGCTTTATTTATATCCTCCTTTTATTCAAAAACGTTATTTCACACTTTAATTTTTTAAAATCATTTTTAAAAATTAGTTGAACTGGTTCATAGGTTAACTCATTGTTATCTATAATTTAATTATCTAGTAGATTATGGGTATTAATTAGATGGTGACACACACTAATATCTTAAAGTTACTTGAGATATACGAATCATTAAGGGCTCTACAAAAATATGATTATTCATGTTTTCCCTTCAATTAAAGTATCATGAACACGCCTTCAAGACATCATCAAGTTTTGCTTTCGGGGTCTATTATTCTTTGGCCATTATTCTTCCGAGCTCTCTCTGGCTACATATCCGTTTTCTTTAATTTTTATGTTTCTTATTTTAGCTGTTATTTTGTTCTGCAGAGGAAGTGGAGTTTTCTTTTTTTATAAAATGACTCGATTAGATATGGAACTTAATATTCCAAGGTAAGTTCGGATCCTCATTTATGTGCAATGTACCAACTATAGGTGACAGTATTATAATATTAAAGCGTGGGTTTTATCGAACTAAACTATATAAAGAACAGTAACTCAAATTCTTATGATCGCATAACACGTGTAAATTGCATCAGATACGACTGATTTCTGAGAATAAACTATCAGTGCCACGAGACTTCCAAGCTAGGGAATGAGTTGATCGTCTCCTTCCAAAATAATACATAAAAGATAAGAAAGTATTCTTTATGGATGTCTTTGTTAGCTTGATTTTGACTAATCTTACGTTCTTCCTCTATCACATCTCGATCTTCAACAAAGACGACGATGATCATGACTTTAATTTTATGTATTCAGAGTTGCAGAGTTCAATCCTTATATGGTGATTAAGATATGAAGATTCCAACTTGGTCCCACATATCAATTCTTTCAATTCAAGTTATCGACTTATCAGACGTAATTAGTGGATAATATAGCACTTCCAATCCAACAATTGGCACCCTGCAATTATCCGGTCTTTTTATCTCCAATTTAATTTAAATTCATTTTATTTTTTGTAACTTAAATATTGTTTCTGCCATTCATGATTGCGTAGGAGAATGCCGGGCTTATCTTTTGAAACAACTCTGAATTGAAAGGACAAGGTATCATTTCAGGATCACACGATGGACAAAACCTAGATTCCCGTAAATGCTCAAAAGATGAATTTGAGGAAAAGATTTTGAACACATTGCGAAGAATAATCACCATAGCATTAAGGTTGATTCCCTAAGATGTAAACTGGTATTTCGGACACCACCTTATAATTGAAATTCATGGTGAAAGATAAGAATAAGTTTGTTTTCATTTTCATTTTTTGTTTTTACTTTTAAATTCAATTAAAAAATATTGAAGTTTTTGTTTATGTCTTTCAGTTTTTTAAATAAAATTTAATTTAATAAGTAAAAAATATTAATTTTTAAAGAAAAATTTTTTTAATTATTTGTTTAATAAAAGAAAATAATTTTGTTAATAAATATTATACAAAATATTAAAATGATTTTATTTAATTAAAAATAATTTATTTTAAAGTTTTATCTAATATTTAATTATTAACAGTGATAAAAATATAGCTACGTTAAAATTAATAACCAAGTAAATTTTTATTTTTATTTTAAAAGAAAAATTGAAAGCTAAAAATATAAGTAGAACTAAATGACTACTAAAATTCAATTTAACAAATTGACGTGCATCACTTAAGGTTTTGTTAAATTTTATTTAGCAGTGTTGGATTTAAAATTAAGTTAAAAGTATTGTTTACTGTCCGTAGTGTTCTTGTAACGTAACTCCTACGGTGCCAAACTCTTGAATCGTAAGATAGAATGAAAACAAAATTACGGTACCAAACTCTTGAATCGTAAGATAGAATGTAAACAAAATTGTGGAATCATACTTAAACAAAAAAGGGAAAGAAAAAAACTTTAACTATTAGAAACTCCTAATTTGAATAACAATATTACCCTTCAAACTTTTGTTGTTTGCACGCCTTGATTTTGACTTAACCTTATGATCAATCTATGACGAATGAGAATATAAAATTGACGCCAGCATTAAATGACCTGTGCGGTTCTTCTGTGGTCATTCAGATTAACAATATGAATGGAATGTGGATTATGGACTATGGAGCATTCTTGTATAATAAGCACTCTCCTTTCCTTTTCTTCGTGTTCAGTCTGTTTGTTTATCTTGACATTCTTCCTTTGCTCATGAAGTGAAAGAAGAACAACGCTTTCCCGAGGCAACAACCTGCGGCCAACCCCAACAACTAAATAATAAAAATACCCATCACATCTTCTAGGTGGATGGTATATTCTTTCTTACAACTGATTGAGTGGGATTAGGGTAAATGGCTTAAATTCCCAATTATAGTTTTCTACTAAATTTAAAAATTATTAATTTTTTATAATCATAATTTATTATATTAATGATTTATCTTGTTTTGTTAATAATCAACCATATATTTATTAAATTTCAATTTGAAGAACCCAATGAATACACAAGAAAAGGTTCTTCAAAAGTTCACATCCAAACAATTGTATTCGTTCCATTTATTATCCCAATATTTGTTGAAAGTTGAATTCAAATATATCCGAAAGTCTCATATGATATACAGCTCATAACTAATCAAACTATTTAAAGAAACGAATGTTGCACCAAAGCAAAACTTAGCTTGGTTTCATTTTCAGGGTTTTTGTTGTATCTTTTAGATTTTGTTAGCTGTTTTTAGTTTTTATTTTTCTTTTACATAAAAACAAAATTTTGTTTCATTGTTAATTTTAATAAAGTTATATTTTTATTACCGATAAAAATTATATATTAGATAAAAGTTAAAAGTAAACTATTTTAAATAAATAAATTTTATTTTAATCTCTTATAAAAATATTTATTTATAAATTATTAATAACATTATTTTATTTTATTAAAATAAATATTATTTATTTGAAATATATATGTTTTAAATATATTTTAATTATTAATTATATTTATTAATTATTATTAAATTAAATATATTTTGTCTAATTAAAAAATTAAATAAATTATTTATAATAATTATTAATAATTAAATAATATATATTTAGAAGATAGTAAATTAAATTATGAAAAATAGAAATAAAAATAAAAATCACTTTTTGTGATTTTTTGAAAATCAAACAAAAACAAAAAATAAAAACTCAAATAAATAGATTTTTATTGAATTTAAAAATAAATAATAAATAAAAATTTCGTCAACTTTTAGAAAAGGCATGGACTATTGCGCCACACGTAGATTCAAATTTAGCACCAAAAGGCAAAAGCACAATTTTGTTTGTGTCTATTTCAAAATTTCACGAGGTAGGGATGCACTTCATCATGTTGGTCTTTTTGATATTTGAAGTCAATAATCTTATCCACAGTTACCAAAATTTGGGTGCAGTGTTATAAATACCCCACTCTGTGGAATAAGCAAAGTTTGTCATTAATTAGAGACAAAGTCAATTGGATGGAGCAGGTGAAAGACCTCCACTGAGTTCCAACAAAATCATTCGAGTCTCCTTTGTACTTAAAATAAGTTTAAAATTATTTAGTTGTTTATAGTTGTAGAAATACTGAAAAATTGAACTTTTTATCTTACTACTCCAAATATGTTTTTACTTTTTCATATTGTAAAGCAAGAAACTCCTTTTTCTTCTCTGTGGAAGCTTATAAACAATATTGAATAATAATATTTGAACAAGGCAGGCGTGAATGGTTACATTACATGAGAATGAGATCCACTTTTCTTCTTCTTTTTCTTCAAATGAAGGCACAAGAACCTGCATTGCATATATAAAGATGTGCAATTGTCCCGCATTTTCTAAGATTGTCTAGCCACAATCAACACTTGGTCAAATATTTTTGCCGCCAATCGCTCCTTACACGTCCATGCCGATGCCGTGAACACATCTATGACAGACAGACATGCACTTTTCCACACGTACATACTACATTGCATATTTACTAGCTTTTGGTCCCCTATCCCCGAAGACGAGGGGAATTGGGACCATACCCTTTTCTGAATGCTGCTTGCTTGTTTCAAATGTACATTTGATTTCTTGTGTGCTTGTACACGGCTCTACTAATTATATAATCTAATTCTCACATACTATCTTTTTAATTAGTCTTAATTTGCTTTATAAAAATGACAGACTATATATATCTTCTTCCGCATGGTGTGGTCTTATGACAAAAAACTTGCCAAATATTCATCTTCATTAACTTCTCCTCATGAATCACTTTTTTTTTTTTTTCATTTACTTCTCGTCTGGATTCAAGTTTCCAAATGCAAGAACATTATTAGCACTATGATTATACCAACTAACTATCATGATTGCTTAGGACTCCAAATTGGAATGCATATGGGCATCACAGGGGATAGAAGAAGTCAATGAGCTTAGCATAGAAGTGGATTTAAATCCTAAACTTTCATAGAAAGAGATGATTCTCTTTTTTACTATCGTTCCTAGTCTTCAATATAGTGACCACTCTTACTAGACTAAAAATAAATCAACACGAGAGGGAACACTAAGAATTATTTATTTATTTATTACATTTTAAACACAAAAAGTGATTTTTATTTAGTTTCAAAAACGATAAGAAAAAATTTTATTAGATAATAAATAAAAAAATCAAGAAAACTATTCCATGTTAAATAAAAACAATTGAGAAAAGTGGGAAGCAATGGAAAAGTTATTCCAAGTAAACGAACGAATCTTTCCTTTTGACTTTCAGGAACATTGTAGGGTGGGAATATTCAAAAGAACGGCCACAAAGTCCAATCTAAGTTCAAATGCCGGTTGAATTATCCAATCAAATGTACACAAACCATGAAACTTCCAAAATATTTGCCAATCTGAGGAAAGGCAGATGCCGTGGGGCTGTCACTTGTTGCCTCTTTTCTTGAACCCCATCAAGTAACATTAGCATTTGTGACCCTATCACATTTATAATGTTCAAAGGGTTTCTATTTTATATTGAAATAAGGCTATCACTTTCTTTTCAATTCGTATTTAGAAAACTCGCTTGCTATTAAATATATTAATTTATAAATTATGTACTTCAATAGATTATATGTTAAATTAGTGAAACTTAAAAATATTAAAGAGTTTACGCTATTCAAATTCAAAAGTTTAAATACTTCAAATTGCTAGAAAATCAGGATAGGTCCTAATATTGACCTCAGCTGAATAATTACAAAAAATTTTCGTATTTTGATTTTTTTTAAAGTCAAAATTACTTTAATTCTATAAAATGATTAATGCATAAATCATAATAAAGTATGAATTGTAATTCGTACCTTATTCTAAAGTTTGATTATATTCTTGTCGTATCACTAAAAAAATTTTCAAACTGAACCATCTCAAATATCTTAGTCACACAAGTGTTTAGCTTTTATCGATATCCATAAAATATGATGAGAGAACTCTGTAATTCTTATAAAAAGGGGTTAAGTTAGCTCTATTAAAACTTAAGCCTATTTATAATAGTTTTTAACATTTTAGTAATTTAGTTGAACTTAAATTCTAATTTCAATTGAAATTTAATTAGAATTATAGATACAAATTATGTCCAAATAAAATATAATATCTCATATTGATTCTTATTTATTAAATATCTCATTTAATGATAAAGTTTCTCAAATTTTACAATTAAATTTAATTTGATAAAATGTCTCTACTTTCTTGAACTCATTCTATACGTGAGATCTATTAAGTTTTTAAATATATTAGCAATGAATATAAATTATAATTCTAATTGAGGTATTATTGAGTCAAACTTAGAATCTGAATTGTAAGTACATAAAGTTTTACTGTAAAGCTATTCCCGCTGCTCATCCTCGTGATATACTGATATTATAACATGACATTTAAAAGTATCGTGAACTTGGCAACAAGTTGAAGTGGCTCTTTTTCAAGTAGTGTTGGATATATGCATTTAATTTACGTATCAGTATTCTTGTGATTGTACTGCAGAAGGAGGAAGATCGAACACTAGCTAAGCTTCTTTATATTTCAGTAATCTCAAAGTGAGATATTGGCATTTGGCAATGCCTATAAAATGTTACTGGAATCATTGGCCTGGCTTCCATGTCAACTTTATATGACTATACCCTTGTTCGTGAGGAAATTTAACACCCCTCGTACATGACTTTGTCGAGAAAAGAGCAGCCTTTAAAGCAACAGGCGGGCAAATAGGTCAGAAATTGTCTCTTGGAACCTATGGAGACCATTCACGAAGATTCACTTCAACATTTCAATAGATTTGACCAGGGTTTCAAATGTTTCCAACTGCTCTTGTACGATCTCTGTCCATACATAATATACATAATATCTATTAGAGGTGATGTGATTTAAATGGAACCTAACTTTTTATTTAATTTGGAAGATTATCTTTTAATTTGTTATCAATTTGTAATAATTTTATATTTGACTTCATCTTTAAATACTTCAATATTATTCAATAAAAATTTATCACCATTAGTTTTTAAAATATTTTTTATGATGAGAAAGATCGGGTGATTCATTCCGACGACCATCTCTTTCTCATGTTAGTAAAGTCAGCCTGATTTATATATACTACAATTTCTTCAAAGACTTCGTCTGCTAGTAAATTTTATCCTTATTTGTTGACATGTAAAGAAACAAATCCTTTTGACTTGAACTTTTGAAAGTTGAATTGGTAACTTAAACCTACCCATCTTATCCTTTTCAATTTCTATTCTGTTGAAACATTTGAAACCCTGTATTGTATAACACTTTAGCTCTCTGAAAACCGAAAAGGCATATGTATTGGTGTGCTAGCCTTTATGCTTTGACATGAATATCAATAATTTACCATACCATGCTAACAATCCAAGTAATTACCTGAATTTCAGTTATTATTCGATTGCTTACAAAAGATTGGAATGGACCCAACATGAATAATTCAATCACTTGGGAATCGATGTTGGAATTTCTTCCTCAAAAAGTTTTACCATTTTATTTTCTGAAACAAATTTCATTGCTTGCAAGATGAGATGTTGCTTGTAAAGTAGTATTGTTCAACCTTACACTATGGAAGGAAACCTTTTAAATCAACCTTTCCATAAACTTCAATTCCTGTGGATTAAGTTTAGAAGCTTCTTGGATCTTTCTTCTTGCTTTTGTTTTTTAAATTCTAAAAAAATTATTTGATTCATTTTTTAATTTCTATTTTTGGTTTTAATTTCTTCATATTTTCATAAATTAAGAAAATCATAAAATTAATTTTGATTTATTATTTTGTATGTTTACAATCTAATCTATTATTAACTAGAAATATATTATTTAATTATTAATAATAATTACGATTTATATAATTTAGTAGGATAAATTTTGGGTATGTATATATATATATATATAGTAATTGTTTAATAAATCAATCATACAATTGAATAATAGTTTAAAGAGGATAGGGATGAAAATTGACTTATAGTGATAAGATAAATAATCTTTGCTAACTTCCTATTCTATTATAATTTTTTATTCGAGGTCAATAATAAAATTTGTACAATCTTTTTTCAATAAAGAGGAACCATTTTATAATCTTTCTTTATAGAGAAGAGGAACTTCAATGTCCCTTAGAACGTCTCCAAATGTAATATGTAAACATTTTAACAAAACTTTATAACTCAAAATATCTCATTTTATCACTTTGATAAATTCAAAGAGGCTCATTTACATAAGTATGAGATAATGATGCTCAAATGTTTGATAAACACTTAAAAATATATGTAAAAGACATTTAAATGTTTTGTTGATACTAAAACCAACGAGAAGCATGTATTTATAGGGTTTTGAGATTTATATATAACCTTAAAGTCAAGAACTAGTTGTAAAGTCAAGAACTAGTTGTTACAGAGTACTATTATTCTACTTCTTCATTCCTAAACCCTCAAACCAAATGCTCTCTTAGAGTCAAGAACTAATTGTTACAATGACTAATTACAGAATACTGGTTGAATAATATAATATATTAGTTAACCAATGTTTAATAAAAATAGAGATTTACTAATTGTTGAAACATTCAACCGATATATCAAATAATATTACTATAGTCTTTCTATACAACAATTTTGATAACTTTAATTTATATTGATTTAACGCTAACTTATGTAGGTTGACCAATTCCTTTAAAAAATATGGTTTTAACAATTTCAAATACTTTATCCAATTTGCTTCGTGCAATTATGATTTAAATACTTTTCAAATATTTCTGAAAAAGTGTTTAAAAGATTAAGAGACTTTTCTCTTAAAAACAAAACAAAGACTTATGTAATGAGGTAAATATGAAATGGTTATGTATAGTAATTTTTGAAATTATCAAATTAACAAAATGAGATTCCGACAAATAATACGAAATACAAAAAAACAACCTTAATTTTCTTTTGTTCTTACCTTGATATTAGGTTTTTATGTTACAAACTTCATCTTTTCTTTTATAATCTTTGTTAGAATAGAACTTATTCTTGAGTTGGAACTTCTCTTAATTTAATAATAAATATTATATAAGATATTAAAATAAAATTTACTTAAATAATAAATTTATGTAATCAATTTTTCTATAAATTTACTTAATATTTAGTTATTATCAATTATAAAAGTGAAATTACATGAACACTAATATCTAAATAGGTTTTTATTTTTTATTTAAAAATAAATCCTAAAATTAGAAAATAAGAAAAAATCATAAAAAAATAAAAACCGAATGATTTTTACCTTTTTAATCTAAAAGAGGATGTACGTTACTACATGTCGTCAAGGAGTAATATTTCCTTGTTAACAAATAAAATCGTAGGTGCAGCAATATGATTTTTTTTTTAATTCGTCTGATAGAATCAAAATATTAAAAATATAACAGATAAAGAAAAATTCGTAACTATCTCAAAGTCGAAGTCGGTTTTATTTTAAGTATGAACGTAAAGAGTTAAAGAAAATAAGAACCCGTATAAAGAAAAAACAAAAAAAAAGAGAATCACCAACAACACTTTCAGAATGTTTAGCCCAATGTGCCGTCACCCATCACCACCACCACCTCCTCACCGTGTCGGCGCCGCTTATCCGGTTCTTCATTTTTGGGTTCTTTTCTTTGGATTCCGCCTTCGTTATCTAACGCCGTTCGTTTTAGGACCATATTTCAGTTCTACGTTGTAAACAAAATTTCCATTTCATTTTTACTATTATTCAAATTTTTAGTCAAAGCGCGTCATAGTATATGACGACTTATGTATTTGTTTTAAACCGGAGAATTTCTGATATTCTTTATGTGGAATAGTAATAAAATCATTTTTAGATTTATTGATGGGCACCTTTTTAACTGAATAATAAAAAAATTCATTTTTATGATTTGTAATTATTAGATAAATCAGTTATTTAATTAACTTTTTATCTAGAACCCAAAAAAAAAAAAGACAAATGGAAGTTTTGTCGGGAAATTAACGCCGTTAAAACTGAAAAAACCGCTCTATATCTAGACACAGATGTATTGCATATATCTGTTGTCTGGTGTCATTAAAAGGCGAAATTTACCATAAGTTCTCGCTTGTTTCTTTTTTTCTTTCTTTTTCTTTTTAAGAGAGAGGGGAGAGAGAAGCTCGAGATCTTGTCAGATCGGACCAGAATTGTAAGAAATTCTATCTAACGCATTAAGGCGTTTCTGGTTTTGGTTTGTTATGTCTTAATGTGCCTGTTGTTTTTGTGACGAGAAGCAATGTGTTCGATCTGTGAACTTGTTTTGCTTCATTTTTTCCATGTGCAGGTTTTATGATTTCTATTATCTCTTCTAAACTCTCCAAGCTTGCATTTTGAGCTTTATGGTTTCTGGGTTGTTTTCTTTTTATTCCTTTTGTTTTTCTTTTTCCTGGCTCGTCCTGTTCTCTTCTTGTTCATGTTTGGTTGAAAAGGTTGCCTTCTTAAAAAAAAAAGATTTTTAAGGGCTTACTTAGAGAGGGATCTTGGCAAGCTTTTGATTATCTCTTTGTTTTTCGTTTCCTTTACGTCTCTTGGTTTTGAGGTTTAGTTTCTTGTTGAGTTGAAGTTGGATCATTTCTTGGTGCCTGTCCCCTGTTTTTTGGCTGGCTTCTCTCTTGAGAGATTTTTCAAACTTCTTTTTCACCTTCTCCTTACGATTTGTTGTGTGGCATAGCCTTGACTTTGGAGGTTTTGATGCATTTGTTGGATAATTGGATTTTTGGGAGTTGTTGAAGTTGATTTTGCTTCCATTTTGAGTACCATGAGGTGATTGAACTCCCTATTTCGTTCTCTCTCTCTCTCTCACACACACAGGTCTTTTATGATTTTCCAAGTGAAAATTTTTCCCATCTTCTTTTCAATTTTTACCTTAAATTTGTCAACTTTTTAGTTTTGGCCTTTTGCTTCCTTCCTTGTCAAGGCCAAGAATTATTTTTCTTATGTTTTCACCTTTTGATAAATAAATATTTCTTGCCCTTTCTTTTCTTATGATCTTTACTAGTTTATGTGGAGTCTGCATAGTTCTATCATGCAGTTTTATCTCATCTTTGGTTTGATAAACCTAGTCCTAACCCAATTTACAGAAAATCATGAAGATTACTTTATGTGTCTCTGATGGTTGATAATACACGTAAACCAATCTATCTTTGCTTTTCAAAAATTAAATTTAGGTGAAATAAATGTCTTTTTTCTGGGAAGATTGTTTCAAGCTCAATTTTTAGTCAGGTGCACACGGTGTTTCATTTTGCTCTGCTTGTTTTCAAGATTTATATTTATGTAATTTACTCTCTCTCCCTCTCTGCCTTTCTCTTTTTCATGTGTGAAAGTATGAAAGGAAGAATTTTTATGTTGCAGATTACAGAATTCTGTGTCTGTTGATGTTATCATATCAATTCTAATTGTAATTTGAACAGCTTGCTAATTTTAGTGAAACCTCTGTTCTTGTCAGTTATCTGCTTGTTGGTGCTTTGTTTTGACATAAGTTTGACTTCTTTGACTAGATTCTCCAAGTTTTAGCAATGAAGAGCTATCCATGTAGTCTTCTGAAAACCACAGCCTTTGGCAGTTTGTATTTATTTATGTTACCGTAGACAGCCACTTCAAAGAACAAAAGACTTTTTGCAATATTAAAGCTTTTTCATTGTTGGCTTGTCTGATTTTTTGCATCTTAAAAAGTAGCGTTTTCGCTATTTGAGTGTTAAAATATTCTTTTTCACTTTTAGGTTAAACTGAAATTATATCCTTTCATGCAGTTTGATGGGACAAGAACCTACGGATGCATACATGGAGAAGATGATAAATGGGGTTGTCATTAAGTCAAATTTCGTGTCACAGGATAAATCTAATGGGTCTCCAAGAGCTGCTGGAGATCACATTCAAGCAAAGGAATATCAGAAACATGTACGCATAGCAGAAGACATGACTCTGGAACAACCTGATCAAAAGCATGATATTTTAGGTGTCAAAAGCACAAATTTTGATGCTGACATTCCTGATAATGAGAATGAGAAACCTGGAGTTCAGAAATCAAGTAATGATAAAACTTCAGGTTTCCCTGTTCCCAAATTTGGTGGTGCTGGAAATTCGCATCCACGGCCTTTTGCTTTGGCAACTGAAAAGTCTGCTGCTACGAATGGATCAGATGCAAACAATGTGTACTCACCCACTACGACAAGGAATTCACAGGTAATTGAAATATCTGACAGTTCTATTATTTGGGTCATTCACATTGGAAACATTGATTTTCACAAATCTCTTGACTTTGTGATTGAGCTTTCTGTCTAATATTGGAGTGGTTGAAAATAGTGTTGGGTTACGAAGTTGACTTTGTTAACATTAGATTCTTATGACGAATCACCAACATGGAGGTTGCCGCCTCCATTTTGTGGTATACATTAGGAAGGATAAATGTGCTATCTGTTCTTCTGTGTTGTTTAGTTTTTTTTTTTCATAAGGTGAAAATTTCCAATTACCATGACAAACAATTTGCTACCTTCCTTTTGATGCTGTATGCATTTGAAGATTACAAACTTTGTCATTTCTAATCTTTCCCCTTCTTTGCCTCCCACTTCTAGGAGCACCATTCTACGTCATTACTCGATTTCAAGCTCTTTTACCATTTTTTTTGTGTGCTGAGGGGTTATGCAGGTCCACAATTTGGACTATTTATGTGAACTTAAGTGGATGCACCTGGTTACACATAACTAGGTTTCAAGGTTGACATTCTAGATTTGGCTCAACATAGTACTCATCCTAGCCTGCAAGCCACGCAACTTGTGAAATTTTGGTTTTTTAAGGTTGTTGGTGCAAATGTAGCTGAAATATGGGCTCTTGTTTCCATTTCTCAGCCAAATTCACCTTTTACAGCAAGGAAGGTGTTACATCATGATAACAGGAAGAATTTGGTTGACGAAGACAGTTGGTCTGTTGCGTCCTCGTATCCTGTACTTAACTTGGCAATTCATGTGTTCATTCTACGAATGTGTTTTTTGGCCAAGAGAAGGGATTAAACTTATGCTCTGTTATGTTTTGCTATAATTACTGGGTCTTGATCCTTAGCCTTGTTTAGAACTGCTGCATCTGTGCGAACAGTTAAATCTGTAACCATTGGAACAGCTCCCACTTTTAAATCCGCTGAGCGTGCAGAGAAGCGGAAAGAGGTATCTTCTTACTCATGATTCATGTGCCTTGATCTCTCATTTTATGCATTGGATTTTCTAATTATATCCACTTCTATGGTCTAGTTCTACTCAAAACTAGAAGAAAAACATCGAGCTTTGGAGGCAGAGCGAACCCAGGCTGAGGCAAGGAGCAAGGTTGATATTTACTCGAATAACTTGTATATATCCTGCATTTCAATTTTCCACGCACCTCGTTCTCATAAGTGTGGCATCATATTTCTGTGTCTTCTTTTGTGGAAGAGATAAAACGGGTAGGCATTGGGTTAGGTCTACTGATTAAACTTAATGTCCATGAATCTTCTCTTTGTTTTAGGAGGAACAAGAGGCAGCTATCAAGCAGCTGAGAAAGAACATGGCATATAAAGCAAATCCAGTTCCTAGTTTCTACCACGAGGCGCCTCCACCCAAGGCTGAACTTAAGAAGGTATCTCACAGGCCTTTTCCAGTCAGTCCTTGACCTTTTGCCTGTATTTTATGCATATAAACTTCCATTTTCCATCAGCAGGAACTAGGATTTAGTGTATGAATTATAACAGTAAATTTGATTCAGTTGCAATTTGAAAAGAAATTAGTTTCTGTGTTTTTGAAGCATTGGTACTGGTCAGCTTGTTTGTGATTTACTAATGTTTATCAACCTAAAAAAGAAAAGCGAAAGAGAATGACTGCCAGTCCATTGCTACAATTTGGTTTACAGCTTGACACTGGAAACACGACCTTCTCCCTGAAAAAATTAGTGAAGTAGATAACAAATCAAAAGGTCTCCACTTCACTTTACTGTCTGTTGTTACTATCTTGGAACTGATTAAAAAATATAGTTGTATTTCTCTGACTTAAATTGGGGGCCGTGGAAGTGCAGTGCACCTATTTCATCACGCTCTTCTCAAACGATATTATCTTACTTTATTCTGTTGCAGCTTCCATTGACTAGACCAAAGTCACCAAAACTAAACCGTAGAAAGAGCTGCAGTGATGCAATCCAAACATGTGAAGAGGAAGTGGGGAAACATTGTGCCAGGCACCGCCACAGCATTGGTGGCCAGAAAGGAGGTTCATCTACACCAAACTCTGCCAAAAGTAAGTTTCAGGTTAAGGCACAGGCGACAAATGGCACGGTTAACGGCAATCTCCGATCTAAGAAGAAGGTTCTTATGGCAACAGCAGCTCCTGACAAGATCACAGAGCCGACAACTGCAAACGTCACTATTTAGTCATCAACAGCTTGTTTTCACACACTTAAAGACGGGGAAAATCTAATGTTCCCACACTTGTGATATTGGATGTTTCTGGGAGGGACAAAGCCAACTTTTCGGCTGCTGATGATTTCTTCATGTGATTTGTGTTAACGTGAATTGTAGTATATCTTTTGTAAGTTATCCCAGTACATATCATGTTGTATAAGAAGAGCTTCTGATTCTAGTATGGACCAAACCTGTTTCAAGCATCTGTTACGCCCCTTATCTTACCTTCTGCAAGGATTTTGTTTAGCTATTGTAAGTTGCACATTATCCATGAATTGAATGACTGCTTACCACCCCTACTGTGCCTTAAGAAGTGCCATTTTCGTTACAGGTCCTATGCGTCGCTCCTTCTCTCTCTCTTTAGAATGAACACACACACACACACACGTGAATGCGGTGTCCTTGTATTGGAAACAATATCAAAGTTTTCTGGGTATCTTTGTTTAAAAGTTTTTAACCTTATCAAAGAACAATCAAACGGAATATATAGCTGACGGTAGAAGAAATGCTGTCACATACTTAGAAGTCTGACATTTTGTTAAGGACTTGGGAACGAAAAGGGTTTTGTCTCTAACTGGTTTTGTGGTTCCGCATCTCTTTATCATCATCGGTTCCACCGTGTCTTTCTAACTCCAAAACCATGACCTCCTTTCTTATTCACTCTGTTACATCCTTCTCTACTCTCGCGTTTCACCAGCCCCTCAAAACCTCCATTAAACCCTCTACTTCAAGTGTTTCACCATCCAAAATCTTGAACATTGCTTGCAATTCCAAGACTGACAAGAGAAGAGCCTCCATGGACAGTTCAAAACCCAAATCCAAAAGCAAAAGGTCATCGTATGGGACCTCTAGAAGGTCAATTCTGAAGAAAACTTTCAACCAAGAGCAGATTGTTTTCACTGCGCCAGTCTTGAATGACCCTCATGTGGGAATAATAGGAGGCGGCATGGCGGGTCTTGTCTGTGCTTTGACTCTGGAAAATAGAGGCGTCAAGTCCACAGTTTTCGACACGGTTGGTCTGTTTGAGCGCTTGTTACTTTATGTCTGTTTGTTGGACAACATGTAGATATGCTGTTAATAATTGTTAGTATAGTTAAGAATTCTCGAATTCTTACAGTGATTGTAGTTTCAAAGACACATCTATTTCATTCAAAGAACATATTGGCGGGATGTGAATGGTAGGAGAGTAGGTCAAACTAACTTTTCTCAGAGAATCCATTGTTCAATATATAACTTTCTAATCTGCATGCTGTTGATCCCGTAAATTATGTATGTTCAATATTGATAATAGGAATTTCTACGGTATGCATTTGCAGAAACGGAAACTGAATGCTCTCTCTTGCACTTATTCCTAACTGAGCGTGGTTAGTTAGGGAAAACAAAGGGCAATAACTGAAATGGGTCATTTTGCTGGTAGCACTAAAAATGTGTTTCTGCAATTTCTTCAGTTGTCTGCATCATCTTTTGAAGATAAACATTTCACTTTGGTGCTCTGTAGTTTGAACTAGAAAACTGTTGGGCAGTTTTCTCAATATGGGTTTTGCTACTCTAGGGAAATCATGGTTTGGGAGGAAGAATGGGCACCAGAGTAATCGATCCTCAGCCTCTAGTGTTTGATCACGCGGCTCAGTTCTTTACTGTAAGTGATCCTCAGTTTGCTGAGTTGGCGAATAGATGGGTGGAGAAAGGTCTAATCCAACAATGGCAAGGCACAATTGGCAAGCTTGAAATGGGTGGTCTATTTACTCCATTTCCTACCTCACCTCCGAGGTATATTGGTGTTAATGGAATGCGCTCTCTTGCTGACTCAGTATTATCCCTGGTGATCAATCAAATTCAGTTTGCCGTTTATTTTCATAAAATGATACATAAACAGATGCTTGATTGATTAATTGTAATATGCAGAGTCCCCTGGTTAATGTGGTCAGACCTTGCTGGATAAGTGAAGTTGAAGCCTTTAATGGTTTGTGGCATCTGAGTGAGAACAGAAAACCTCGTGGACGGTTTGATGTCATTGTTATTGCACATAATGGTAAAAAAAATCAATCTTTATTAATATGTTGTTGTGGCATCTGGGTTCATACTACTAAGTACTAACTTGTTTGTTAAATATGAAAGGGAAGTGTGCAAATAGATTGCTTGCTTCTTCGGGTCTGCCTGTAATTGCAAGACAAATGAAGGTAAATACTTGGAGATGTGTACATTTCTTGATTTGTGGTCTTGTTGGGCTCATGATTTGTTTTGTTGTTGATTTGGTCCAGAAACTGGAGTTGAGCTCAATATGGGCACTTCTTGCAGCATTTGAAGAACCTCTGCCTCTACCAACTCCAAGTGGAGGAAAAGGGTTTGAAGGAGCATTGGTTGAAGGGGTTGATTCAGTATCATGGATGGCAAATAATACTGCAAAACTACAACTCAAACGCGGTCCACATTGTTGGACTTTCTTCAGCACTGCAGCTTATGGGAAAAGAAACAAAGTTCCGCAAGTAAATTAATATACTTAATATTCATTCATTTATATTAACAAAAATAAATAAATGAAATTGATATGTGTAAACCAGGAAAGTATACCCAATGCAACGGCAGAAAAGGTGAAAATGAGTATGCTGGAGGGGGTGGAAGCTGCCTTAGGACTAAGCAGAGGCTCACTTGCGAAGCCATTTTATAGTCGAGTGCAGCTATGGTATTATTAACTTATTATTTTCTTTCAGTACACTGACTGGATACTTTCAGTTCACTGACTGGATATTAATAATAAAAATAAATAGGGGTGCGGCTCTACCAACCAATACGCCCGGAGTGCCATTTATCTTTGACGATAAAGGAAGAGCAGGTGTATGCGGTGATTGGCTATTGGGTTCTAATATGGAATCTGCTGCTTTGAGTGGCATGGCTCTTGCTAATCACGTACGTATGTATATATAGTATTGTTATCAATTGAATTGCACTGAACTGTGCTGTCATTTGGGTGCTGCCCACAGATCGCAGAATACCTGCTACAAAGTCAAAGGGGCGTCACGGAAGATTTTGGTGTAGGCTTAGACGCCCAGTTCCTACCCCTCCAAGCCCATGATTCTATTGGACAATTTATGCTTCCGTAGATAGACCACATCCACGCGTTGTTGGATTTGGACTTTTTCTTATTTGTTATCAGAATTTGCAAGAGCTTAGTCAGACAAGGCTCCTCAATTTAAAATTTTAACAATATTTTTTCACCAAAATAAAATTATACTAACAGGAGCATTTTACACTAGCAGTTCTTTTCCCACATTACCCTCGCTTAACCAACTAATTTACAATGATCTACCACCTTTCCACAATTCCTAACACACACGTTCACTTCTTCGTCGACGGTTTCTTTGCAGTCGTCTTCTTCGCCGCGGCCGCCGACTTGGCTGTCTTTACCTTCTTCACACTCTTCACCCGCGCCACTGCCTTCTTATGCTTCGCCACCTTCTTCCCCGGTGAACTCCTGATAGCCGTTTTCGCCACTTTCGTCGGTTTAGCCACCGTTTTCGACTTCCGTCTCACCGCTCCATTCGCCTTTGGTTTCGCCTCCGGCTTCACTTTCACCACCTTCTTCGGCTTCGCCGCTGCAGCAACTTTTGCTTTCGCCTTAGACTTCGCAACAACTTTGGCGGTGGTAGCAGTTGCAGTAGTCTTGGGCTTGGGCTTTGAATCGGCTGGCGATTTCTTAGCTAGTTTGAACGAGTTCTTGACTTTCACCAGTTTACCAGAAGCAACCAGGCGCTTCAACTGAACCAACAGGAGTTTCCTGAAATTGGCAGGCAAATGCTTGTGTTTCTCTTCAATGAACTTGGTTATCGCATACTGGCTCGATCCTGTTTTTTCCTTCAACGTCACGATCGCAACGCTTATCATCTGCAAACAAAAATCAGCAATTAATTGTTGTCTGGAAGACCTAGAAACGAAGTTCGCGTTAGATCGATGAGATTGAATTAAGTACCTCGTAGAAAGACGGATAAGAACGAGCAGGTTTTGGCTTTTTCGCGCCGGTAACCGCCGTCTTCTTGGCCTTGGTAGCGGATTTCGCGACATTCTTCTTTTTCATGGCCGTCTTGGTCGCCGCCGCTGAAGTTGCCGTTACTTCGGTGGCTATTACAGTCTCCGCCATTGAGCTGACTCAGGAAGTTGTCGAAGTTACGAAAGAGAGAGAATCTTCTGGAAAACGTAGGATTAACAGAAAGAGAGAGATGGGTTTTAAATAGATGTAAATGGTAAGTTGTGATTGGTCGAGAGGGATGCTGCACGGATCGAGAGACATTTGGAAGTTTTAAATGAGAACCGTTGGATTAGACATGTATCTATGGTTTAAAACTCGTGATCGCTAGACGTGTTGGATTGGGAATTCGCAAAAAGGGTTTGGTGTTTAGAAGTTTTGGGTGTGTTTTTTAGTTAACTTTGAATGAGTATAATTTGGGTTGTAGATCATGAATGTCAATGAAATTTAAAGGGATTGGAGTTTAGCACTTAAGCTTTCCAATGAGTGTCTAACTGAATTAAATGGTTGAGAGAATTAAGAGAATTTCGGATTTGAACTTGGATTGCTCAAAAATAGGATTTTCCATGATCATGTTAAGGTCTTACATCTTTTTGGAGAAGTTCTTGAATTGAGTTTGGGCTTTTCTTGATTCAATGTGATTCTTACTTTGTATAAGATTCCGTCGCGTAAAAAATCAAGAAATTTAGATGAAGATTGGGTCTTCAAATGTTAATTCAAAAGTGACTTAAGTTGAACACTTTTATGAAGTTTAATAATTTCCAGTAATTCAACATGAATTTCTTTAAGAATTTGGTGAGTTCTAGATCTTAAAAATGCACATGTTGAAGTTTACAAAGTTAAAAGGAACACATTTGAATTGAAATTAGGATTCGCAAAGCAAGAATATGGTAGCTAGTAATAAGAAATGTAGACAAATTTTTGTGCTTTTAAAGCATTGATGTAATCGATCAACCATACCTATCTCCATTTCCATTTTCATTGTTGCTCAAATAACAATGAAATAAGGATGGATGTTCAGTATTGTGTTAGGCAATTTGAAACAAGGACAGATGTTCGGTGTTGTGTTAGGTAATACGAAATAATGACGGATCTTTAGTGTTGTGTTAGGCAAAATTTAAATCTGAAATAGATGGGGTTTTGCATACTTTCTCGTAAAGAAAAAGCATTTTTTTACTTATTAAGGCTTGATACACCCTAAAGAGCTGGGTTGATTGCATGCTACCATAGAGATTGTAAGAGTGAAACAAGCTCCTTGTTTTTATTTGAATTTCCAAAAAATTAGGTTTATTAGGTAACCTTTTAAATTAGATTGGATAATTAACTTTCTTCACCTTTAAAGCTTTTTCATGGTACCTGCCCTTGAGAGAAGATTATAGTGTGGAGTGTGTATCCAATTGTTACTAAAGTTTTTTCTATTTTAATTCTCACTTGTAATTCAAGTTAGTGCACTATTATTAATGATAAATAAATTGTCGATTCTATAAAAAATCAGTATGAACTAGACAAATCAAAAACACTACAAACTAGTTTAAGGCCCCGTTTAGTTATTGGCTGATCAGCCAAAAAATAGCTGATTGACCCAAATCAGCTGGTTGACTTTATAAAAAAGTTGTTTAAGTTGTTTAGTTATGAGCTGGTTGGGTTGGTTGATTCAACCCAACCAGCTGATTTTGAAGAAGCTCCTCTATAGGAGCGTTTTAATATAATCAACTGATATTTTTATTTTAATGTGGATTTTGCCTCATTACTCTTTACTCTTTGACCGTCTCATTTCTCGTTTTCTCTAGAGTCTTCTTCCACTCCTTGACTCTTTCCTAACATCTCTCACATTTCTCGGCTCCCACATATCCACTAGATCAGGTGGTTTACGGATGTGTTCAGATCTTAGAGGTTCATGCTTTTCTGTTGTTTTAGTTTTGTAGCTTCTTCTAAGGGATTATTCCTCTCGTAAGTTTAACTAAAGGCAAGGCAAAAGCGATCTCGTTCAGGTGTGTTCTCTGATCTCTAAAGCTCTTTGATTTCTTTTTATATCATTGGCTTTTGCTCTAAATCTTTGCTCAAAATTCTGTTCTTTTTTTATGGGATGTTGTAGTATTTCATCTCTCTCTCTCATTGCCTTTCTGTCTGTGCCTCTGGGAAATCATTTTTGAGTTGGTTTTCTTATTGATAAAGGCTTTAAATCCCAAAAGTAGACCACAAAACAAAAGCCTTTGAATCCCAAAAATAAATTTTATTTTTTTTCTCTGAATTCATAACTTTGCTATCTGTCATATCTGTTCGTTGAGATATTTTGGCTTCTAGGATGGAAAAGGAGGCTCTTAGTGGAAGGGGTTTTAAAAATTCAGAGTGTGGATTGGACTACTTGTTCAATTGTTCTCACTTGAAAGATATGAAGGAAAAGGTAGAAATTTCTGCAATGTGTTAGTTTCCAACTTAAGGCTATCAGTTATGCCCATATAGAAGGTGGCAGGTGAGTGGCTTAAGAGGTATAGGTCTTTGTTTGCCACCATCTCAACTAAGATATGTGATTTTTGTGATTATACTATAAAGAAGATTAAGCAGGCATCTCCAATTCTTTTGAAGTGGTTTATACATTTTTGGAACATAATGTTTCTTTTATCAACGATTTGGTTGGACTGTACCCGTAGAGGCATCAATTCCTTTATATGCTAGTGGACAACATCCTTTTTCTTAGTTATTTGGTGTAGCATTTTGTCACTAATTGTGATGGCTGGCGTGCCGAAGTTTTTTGTTGCTGTGGTAAGTATTGCATCTTATTGTTTAATTCTCTAAGTCCAAATGCGAAACAACTAGATATCTATTTCAATTCATTTTGTTCAAGTATTATTATGAGCTTAACAGTATAGTTGACTAAGTTTTGTTGTCCTCCACAGTATTTTGCATTGTAAACTCGTATTAAGTGTTGATTCACTTAGGCTATAGCTGCATTCGTTGGAGTTTCCATAGGCTTCACCCTTGGCTTTTTAGTAAATATAATATTTGGAGTTGTTTTCTATGGCTTTATGGAAGCTTCTAGACGATTGCTTTTCACTTCCTTTGTTGCCACCAAAATTCTCTAATCTGGATGATCAAGATAGTAAAGTTATGAGTACCATATAATTCGGTGGTCTGAATGCTAAGATATATAGGGATAGGATGTGGACATTACACTCAAACAAGCAAAGGGGTCTTATGGAACATCTACTAAGTTTACCTTTTTTGATTCCATTCCAGTACATCCAGTTAGTCCATAATGCTGTCTTAGTTCCATGCATTCACCAAGCTTGCAATCAAAAGTTGTAGTATCTACTAATAGCTTAATAATTGAAACACCTGCACAATCATCTCCAAAGTGGGCAATGCCAAATTTTGAAGGAAAGCATGAGGCAATGGTCAGCCAAAAGCATTCATCGTTTCATAAACCTGCAAAAAGGACTTTAAACTTTTCATGCTTGAAGGATGATGATGATTCAGAGTGCAATAAGTTGCTATATCATGATACCCCTATGACTCCGGGTGGTTCTTCTTCATTGCTTCAAAAGGTATTCCTTGTCTAGTTTTGAAATTCAGACATCATATTTATGCAATAATTTAGAAGTATAGAAGTCTTCTCTGCAATCTCTCATGTGGTTACGTGGTAGCTGATTTTCTTTCTCTACTTTCATTTGCAGTAATTAATACATACTTGTTCCACTTATCAAAGTTATAGATTGCACCTATTTTAAAGTCATCCAAAAATGTTGCCAATTGCTCTATGCTTCCAAATAGTCTCATATCTTCTTTCATATGTCATATTGTGCTTTTCCAAATTCTAGACATACAAGCATAAATGCTAAATTCAAACTTTCTTATGCATGACATTTTCTGTTGTACTCTAGGTTTAGCTTTGGCCTTGGAACAATTTCAGCAACTAATTTTTTAACTTTTATAGACTTGTGCTTTTGCAATGACTGGTTTCATTTTTTTAAGTCGAGGAGAGCCTTGGGCGGGTCATTAAGTATCAAAATATGAGTTGATCAAATTTAATTGATGGACAAATTTCTGGTTGCTTGCCTGACTTAGTTTCTTTGGTTCACCACATATTTCAATCTGTCAACTATTCTCCAACTACAAAGGAGGAACTTGTGTACAAGATATTATAAATAGTTTGGATTATATTGAAAGGAGTATATCTCAAAGACTTTGTCCTACTTATTATTATTTTAATTCTTTAATATTCTGTAACAAACTTGATTTATGTTCTTTTACAAGGGAGGTTGAAGAACATATTGAAAATCTTGAAGAACTGGTTCCAGATTGGATTTGTAGGAAGCTGGCTCCTGGTGGGGAGGCTTTATACAAGTGATTGTCAACTATACTTTATACATGAAAAAATTGTACTTTTGTGTTTGTGAAGATAGGTTGATATATTGATTATAGAAAAAAGCATCTTCCATGAAGTGACATCTAAATCTTCATGTTTACAATAACTCCCATTTAAGACCAATCAGAATTTCATCTAATGTTGCATTTTTGAGCCTTAGTTGATTCAAACTATACCCTGTCACAAATTTGAAATTCTAGTTCATCACCTAAATGCACGGAATTCAAACATAGTTATCTGTTTCTACAAAACTCCAGTCAATGAGGGAGGAGTAAAGAATTGCAATTCTGAATAACTTAACATCAATTAGATTCTATCTTTTCTTCATTTTTACAATTTCAAGTATTAGAATTATGAACATTGTATTCATGATTCCAATTCTATGAGCCAATGGATTCTAAAAGCTTTTAGATTGAGAATGTCCTTGTAAAATTTGGACTTTAAAATTGCATCATGTGCTATTTACGGATGACTCCTTGAAAACATTCTTGTGAATATGATAACTAAAAACTCTTTAAATTTTACATATATGATAAAGTTCCTTTGTCCTTATCCTTTTCTGGCGTATAGTTTTTTTGTCCATTAAGCTTTTATTACAGTGATTGGAATAGATTGTCTTGGTTGCATAATAAATTTTGATGTGACTAATTATTTTCCCATTCTTCTGATAATTTGCATTCTGCATATCAAATTTGGAGTACCTAATTATCTTTTACTTTTCTGATTATTATATTTGGAAAGTACTTAGTTGCACTTTAACTATATTTTGCCTCTAATTATGTTCTATTGAAGAACTCTTTTCTTTTGAGGATTAGAAGATCTTGAATTTTCCTTCATTTTGTTATTTCAAATTGTTAAAGATTCCATTAACATTCCTTATATACGAGTTTTGGTTTCATTAATCACTAGTTCTATCCAATCTAAGACCTTGGAATTATTTTCCCCCTTTTATTTTCTGTTTTATGTAAATTTGTTCTTTTTTCCAATAAATTCAAATTAGATTGGTAATATGGTATTGCCAGCCTTGTTTATTGACCCAACTATATGGAACTAGTTTGATTGTATCTACTGTTGCAGCATGATGCTACTTTCCATGTAATTGCTAAACCAAAGAAGGAAAGGAATGAGGCAAGATCATTACTTGCACAAACTGAAAGATAGATAGCCCAGTTGAAAGCAACAGCCTCTATGGGAAGCCCATTATGCCTGGTCATACTGAGGTAGCCATCTATGCTTCTAATTGATGATTCTAGCTATCTATGCTACTGATTGATAGTTATAGCTGTAATTGATTTAATAGAACATCAGTGCTAACAATATGAGATCTAATGAATGCAATCTAAGATTTAATGAATGAAATCTGAGAAAGATTTAGTTTCATTAAATGAAGTCTGATAGTAGTTGAAGTTTATATGGATTTGCTGCAGTAAAACTGTGTCAACCGAAGTATATTGTAGGTGTTTGTAAAAGGTAGCTAAGATTTAGTTTCATTAAATGAAGTCTGATAGTAGTTGAAGTTTATATGGATTTGCTGCAGTAAAACTGTGTCAACCGAAGTATATTGTAGGTGTTTGTAAAAGGTAGCTACTCTTTGTATTTATTGCATTTAACTTCATTTATAACTTCATTGAATACTCACAGCTACTCCACTGTCTCTTTTCACCTTTAAAATGGAAAAGCTAACACAATCTTACATTACATGATCGGTGACTTTGATTCTTTACCGGTTGTTTATGGGTTCACTTGGATCTTGCTTTCTGGTGAGTTGTTCATTATTTTCTTTAATGCCAATAGTGTCTTTCTTTGTTTTCGTTTGTAAGTTTTGTTCTTTCTATGTTCTGATCATGCCTCATTTGATTGAAAGGAGGATTGTTTCTATTTTTGATTGAATCTTGTGTTTTTGGGTTCTTATCGGGTTTGTGTAGGTACTACTTGTTACTTTGTTTTTTTATAGTTACTGAAATCGATTAAGGTTTGGTTTACTTTATTAGTTCTCATTAATCAAGGAAAAGGCTTTTTTTGATCATCTCCTAGTTTGTGTTGAGTGTTAACTTACGTTTTCGTTCATGGTGTCAAGATTTAAGGATAGTTTCTTAAACTTGTTGCTGTTTTGGTATCAGTGCTTGGATAGTTATAGTAACATCATATTGAATGTATATAGACCCATTTGCATCTGACTATATTTAACTTGTATAGTCCTAAGAGATTGATGAATTTATGTGATAAGAAAGGAAAATGAAATTGACTCATACGTTTTAAAAAATATAACATGATTATGTTCCTGTTATTTTGAATAGGGTTAGGAGATTTATTTGCTTTGTTGAGCACCTAAGCTTAGAGTTAAATAATTACTAGGTCATATGAAGATTACTAGAATTGACTGAAGTTATTATTTTTATGTTTGTTTATGTATGCATGGATGAATTTGGCTCCACTTGTAGTTATTTAATCATTTAGACAATCACAGAGGCTGAATTGTTGTTAAATTAGAAGCATTAACACTAACCTTTTCTTTTAACAGAGCATCAACTTGAAAGTTTGGTGGCCTAAGATATACAGTTGACGTGTGATCATTTTTAGTTCTTAATTGGTGTCAAGACCCTGGGGTGGAGTGGTAAGGATTAGAACTCAGGATTTGTATTTGTTGATATTGAAATGTTTGTTACTAATACAAAGAGTTTGGGTCACTAACCTGACCAGAATCAAGCTAATTGATTTTAGCAGAATGTAGAAGATCAATCCATTGATGATGATTTAAAATTTTTAAGTGCGATGCATATGATTGAAGGGGGGCCAATATTTCTTTAAATAGAAAGTTAATAACTTGATTTTATATATATGCACACACACACACACACACACACATATTTTAATTAAAAAGCTATTTGTATATAATATTGTGTCGCATAAAACAACAGTATCCAAAGTTCTTTTCCTCGTATATTTAATAATATAGTACAATTCCAAATTACAATGGATAAAAATATTTTGAAGAATTTTTTTTTTATATAAATTGAAATACATGGTATATGGTTTCAATTTAGTATAAATTTCTTTTATCACTATAACAGTGCTGTCATTTATTAATGGTTGTTTTTATTTGATAATCTATTTAATAAAAGTAGATAGTATATATTGAATTAAATTAACGTTTGTTTAGAGATTGTTTTAATAAAATGATTGTAATTCATGTTAAGAGTTTCAGTTGCAGTAATTATGTTTAAGTATAAATAAAAAATGTTAATAGTTTTATTTTTCCATTTTATAGGTTTTAATATGTGTTTATATACACACCCGTGTGTAAACTTTAAACATTGTTTCTTCACGCTCTTAGTGTAGTTTTTATTTAGTCCTAATTTAGACATATAAATTAATTATTTTTATTTGTACAGATAAGTAAGTTTAGTACGATAAATGTTGATATTCATTTATTAATATATAAATCAAGATATACATAAAAAAGCGAAAGGAAAGAGAGTTGGACAGCCACCATAAAATTTGAAAGTAAGAGTATAACTTGTCGTGGACAATTAAAAATTCTTGTTGATATGGATGGATTGTATTTGTTAGTTTATGATAATTTCAATTCTATTTTATTTTGTCTTGTATGGCTCAATTCATTTTGTATCATAGTTGATATTAATGTTCAATCTTTAATTTATAGTTATAGAATACTTATAGTTCAATCTTTAATTTAATTTAGTAGTTGGGTTTAATTGATCATGCGTTTAAAGTTGATTATTTAATATTTATGAATTTATTTTTATATTTTCTAATTTTATTTAATTATTTAAAATTCTTTGGTTAAATAAAAAGATATTACAATAAAATTTTATATAATTTTTGAATAATATTCACAAGTTAATTATATTACTCAATTTAAATTAAGAGATAAAATAATTTTAAATTAAGTAATTAATTAAAATATATCGATGATAAAAAGTATTTATATAATTATTTTGTTGGAATAGTCTAATTGTAACTAATTAATGTAACTCATTAGTGAAACCAATTGCAAATTGATTAACAAGTATATAGCCTTTTCTCATCTTGTATGATTAGATGACATCATCTCAAAAAAGAAACAAAGGAGAAAGTCAAGGGGGAATGATATAGGTAGGGTTCGTTGATGAAAAGAAATACTTCTTCTCTTTTGTGACCTTTGTAACCAATATATTCAAAGGAGTAAGGGAAAACATAGTGGAGTTATTTGTCAAAGGATACCATAAAAGAAGGTGGAGGAAGAGTTTCACAAAGCGACCAACTTATATGGGATAAAACTAAGCTTAAAAAATAAGTTTGATTGGATGAGAACTAGATGGAGTCTTTGGAAATAGTTAAAAGAGAAAGAAATGGGATTAGGATGGGACTATGAAAAGGAACAATTGCTGCTAGCGAGGAGCGGTGGACTTTGAAGATTAAGGTTAGCTCATTTTAAGTTATTTTCCTTTACTTTAATGCTAAATAAATAGTTAAATATAAGTTAATTATTTTGCGTTGGAGAACAATAATTTTAAAACATTTAAAGAGAAAGGGCTTAAACCTGAGCTTGAATGTAAGTTAGATTAACTTTTTGGGTGTTTGGCCCGAGGAGAAATTACATTTTGTCCTGTGAATGACCCTCTACAAGAACAATGAGAAGTTGAGAAAATATATGTTTCTTCTCCACCTGATAGCCATAATGTTCATCATCAATTGTCAGACTATCATGATCATAAGAATATAGATGAGATTAGTGGTCTAAACAATTATCAACTAAATGGTGACTGGGAAGAGGTGTGGAGAGAAACCACCCCGACCCTTGCATCTAATCTTGTTGTTACCCCTCAAGCTTCACATGATGAAAGGAGTGAGAGAAGAAGATGCAAAAGGGTTTTGGAGAATGAAAGTTCACAAAGCAACAAGAGTGCAAGAACTTATTACACTAAAAGGGTAGGAAGATCTACAACAGTGTATGAGAGGCTTAACAATATAATGCAATTGATTCAAGAGAGACAAAGTGCAACAATAGAGATGAATACTTATATTATAAAATTTTTGAATATGATGAATATTGGTGCATCACAAAGTACTGGTACAGGTGCATCACATCATGATGTTACAAATGCTTTGGAAAAACTATGTATTTTGCCTAGTTTAGAGACTGATACTCCTAAATTTTACTTTGCTTGCTTGTTGATTGAAAATTCGTAAAGAATGGCCATTTTTTTTGGTTTACCAGATGATACAAAGAGATTTGAATACATAAAAGTTTATGTATGAGTATGACAAATATAAAAAACATTAAACATAGTTTCTATCTATGCATTACTATATTTAGTTTATTGTTTTTATTATTTGTGCACTTATGTTGACATGATATGTTTTAAGACATTATGAACTTGGTTAGCTTATTTTGTTATATTATGTTATCTTGCTGGTAATCTATAATTTTATTACTTATTATATTATTTATTTCTTTATATTTAGACATATTAGTGTTATGTTTATTTAGAATATAATTTTACTTGTTGATTTGTAGGTATGGATGAAAATGTTATGAAAATTATGCAACTTCTACAAATTAAGCAATTTTTGGACAATGAGATTGAGTTTTGGGATTCGGTCGCTTGTGTAGTGGGTTATATGGGTATGTATTTTTTAACCACATATGCAAGGAACTATGCATGACTTCCTCTTAAACAGGAGAACTATGGATAAATGAATTATTGAATGGTCATAAAAAACGGTGTTTTAATACATTTAGGATGAATCAAAATATATTCCTTCAATTATGTATAGTTTTGGAAAACAATTATGGAGACCTTCCAATAGGATGTCTATTTTGGAGAAAGTCAATTTATTCTTGTATGTCCTAAGTAAAGGTTTTCCTAATAGAGATACCCAAGAGCACTTTCAACATTCATATGAAAATGTGAGTAGAGTTTTTAAAGAAGTTTTGAGTGCCATGGATGGATTTTCAAGGGATTTACTTGTACTAAAAGTCCCAAATTTAAGGATATTCCACAAAAATTTGCCAATGATGCTAGATATATGCCACAAAAGGTAATTCAATATATTCTTACTCCCCCTTCATTATATTTTTCATTGAAAATTGTTGTTTTATCATCTTATGATCATTGTTTTATATTAGGATTGCATTAGAGCTATTAATGGTACACATATACGGTAGTTGTTGTAGAAAAGAATCAAATGAGATATAGAGGATGAAAAGAAATAACGACTACAAATGTATTGGCCGCATATGACTTTGACTTACTATTTACGTATGTTTTAGTAGGTTGGAAAGGATCAGCGCACGATCCTCGTATTTTCTTTGATACAATTGGTAATCTGAGACTTAAATTTCCAAAACCACTGATAGGTAATTTTAAGATTTATAGGAGTTGTTATTCATGATTTAGACTTTTTATGATATCATCTATAATAATTATATTTCCTCTATGGACACTTAGGTAAATATTACTTGGTTGACAAAGGATATCCAGAAAGAGAAAGATATTTGGCACCTTACTCAAAGACAAGGTATCATCAATCAGATTTTTGTGGTGCAAATCCAAGAGAATCTTGAGAAGTTTTTAATCGAGCTCATTCATCACTAAAAAGTATTGACAGGGCTTTCGATGTTCTTAAGGCTTGATGGAAGATATTGGAGAAAATGCCTAAGTATCCATTCATAGATCAAAACAGAATAATTTGTTCAACTTTTGCGTTGCATAACTATATTAGAAGAAGTACAATTGGCGACTTGACATTTAACATTATTGATCAAGATCCTGAATTTATACCTCTAGATGTATTTCAATATGTTGAAGTTAACTCTATGCAAGAAGGCGTTAAAGAACAGAGAACTTGAGAGATGACAATTATTCATGATAATATTGCTTCTAGTTTAATGGCAGTTTGATGTCGTTCTTAAATTGTTATAAACCTTTGCTTTAAATGATGGTGATCGTTTCTTTTTCTCTTTTTGAATTATGTTGTTAAAGTTCATTTGGATTCTTATATTTTATGTTTGGACGTATCATCATCATCATCATCATCATTATAATTGTTATTGTTATAATAATAATAATAATAATAATAATAATAATAATAATAATAATAATAATAATAATAATAATAATAAAAAT
>JANZXR010000003.1:25050969-25067280 GCA_027575705.1 Erythroxylum echinodendron
AATAATAATAATATTAATAATAATAATAATAATAATTATAATGATGATGATGATGATGATGATGATGATGATGATGATGATGATGATGACGATGATGATGATGATGATGATGATGCTGATGATGATGACGATGATGATGACGATGATGATGTTGATAATAATAATAGATAAATAAATAAATGAAATACATAAATATGAACAAATGTAAATATAAAAATAAGTAATAAAATAAATACTACAATAAATATAGAACAAGAGAAAAAATAAAAATAAAAGATAAAATAAGTAAATAAATACACAAATAAAAAAGACAAATAAATATATAAAATAAACAAGTCATTGTAAGATAATGATTACGTTAGGTAAGGAGATGTTTAAGTTATATAACTATTGGAGAAATACTTCAAGTTTGGAGAAGTACTAAGGTTAAGTGTCTAAGTTAAATACAAGACACAACAATTGAAAGAAAAGGTTTAAAACACGTATGAGAAAGAGAAGAACCTTTTTATACGAGATTCTTTACTTGTATTTTAGTGAGTCAAAGTTTCTTACTGGGGCTAAGTCTTCGGTAAATTTCAGCAAAGCCATATCATTCTTAATCAACTCTTTAAACTCTTTTTAAACCTTCTTTTTTCCTCTTACAGTCCATAATACAATCTTCTTACATCTTCTCGCTGGAGTGTTAGAATGTCTGCTCTTAACTTGTCTGAACCACCTAAGTCTTTTCTCTTTTAATTTTCCATCAATATTAGCCACTCTTAATTTGTCTCTTACCATTATATTCCTGACCTTATCTCTTCTAGTAAGGTTGCACATCCAATGGAGCATTCTTATCTCTACCACCATTAACTTATGACTATGAACTTATTTAATGGGCTAATACTTTTCCCTATATAGCATGGCCGGTATAATTACTAAACGATATAATTTACTTTTGAGTTTAAGCGACGTCCACTTGTCAAATAAAATGCTTAATGCATTACTCTATTTAAGCCACCCTAATATAACAAGTTGAACTGTGTCTATATTGATCTCTCCATTATTTTACATGATAGATCCTAAATACTTACAACACTCTTTTTGTGGCATAAATTTTAAACCAATCTTTACTTCTACATCAAAAGCCACCCTTTGGGCCAAAAAGTTACACTCTAAGTACTTAATCTTAGTCCTACTCAATTTAAAGCCCTTCAAATTTAGCATATCCTTGTAAAGTTCTAGTTTGACATTTACACTCTTTTTGGTCTTATTGACTAAAAAAAATCATCAACAAATAATATACAAAACATAGATATTCTAGTAGGTTCATCCATCACTACTGCAAATAGAAAGGAGCCTAATAAGAAGCCTTAGTGTAGCTCAATATCGATAGAGAAATGCACTATATCTCCTCCTATAGTCCTTACTCTAGTTTTTACACCTTATACATATCCCTAATAACCTATATATAAGTCATAAATCTTAACTTCTAAACATCTCTACGCCTTCTCTAAGTTGATAAAAACCATATGTAGCTCTCCTTACCTGTAATATTCTATTAATTTTCTAAAAAGATGTGTCACTTTTTTCATGAACCTTCTTGTTATGAAACCAAACTAGTTCTCCGAGATAGGTGCACCATTTCTCACTCTCTTCTCAGTCACCTTCTCTTATAACTTCATGGTGTGACTAAGAAGTTTTATGTCTCTATAGTTATTACATCTTTAGATGTCTCCATTGTTCTTATATAGAGTAATAACATACTAAGTCTCCGCTTATCCGACATTTTTGAGGACTTGAGGATCACATTAAAAAGCTTAGCTAGTCAAGTAAGACCCTTCTCGCCTAGGCTCTTTCACACCTTTATGGTATCTCAACAGGCCCTATTGCCCTTCCACTCTTAATCTCCCCCAAAGCTCTTTTTATTTCTTCCCTTATGATCTGCTAGTAATAAGTAAAGTATGCTACCTCTTAGACGTGTTAAAATCACCTAAAGATATGCAGTCCTTAATGCCTTTATTAAAAATGATATAAAAGTATCTCTGCCATCTTCTCTTAGTGTCATTTTTATCCATGAGCACCTACGCTACTTCACCTTTTATACTTCAAACTTGATTCGAGTCTCTCACTTTTTGTTCCCTAGTTCTCACCAAATTAAATATTTCCTTTTCTCCATCTTTAGTTTCCAATCGTTCATATAATTTCTGACAAGCTTTGGTTTTGGCTTCTAAGATTATCTTCTTTGCCTTTTTCTTTGGCAATTTATAACTTTCTCTGTTAACTATCCTCTCTACCTCTATGGCACTAGCCAATAGAACTTTATATACAACATTCTTAATCTTAACATTTTCTTGTACATCTTTATTCTGCCACCAAGACTCCATTTTACTACCCTTTGGCCCTTTAGAAACACCCAAGATCTCTTTAATTACATTCCTTTGATGAGTTACTACTCTCTCTCACATTTGGTTAGCATCTCCTTTCAATTTCCATTCTTCTTCATATATTACTCTATTCTTAAGTTGTTCCATCATATTCTATTTTAGATTCCACCATCTGACTCTAGTGTACCTCTGAGGATTTCTTTTCTTTCTCAAACCCTTAATTATAATATCCTTAACCTATATATGCTAAGTTGACACACAAACATTAGGTATCAACTTACAATCTTTGTAACTAAGTTGATCACTCCATCTTGCGAGGAAGTAGTCAATTCGAGTTTTCACAGTTCAGCTCTTAAAAGTCACCAGGCTCTCCTCGTTTTTCTTAAAAATGGGTTGGCTACCACTAACTCAAACATTATTGTGAAGTCCAACAATGCAATCCCATTATCATTCCTATCTCTGTACCCAAAACTGCCATGTGTCCATCAATATTTGTTTGAGATCACCTCTATATGACCATTAAAGTCTCCTTCTAGAATAACTTTCTCGTAAGAGGGAATTTTTTGAATCACCTTACCTAGATCTTCCCATAATTAGCGCTTAAGTTGTTCCTCTAGCCCTAATTATGACGTATAAGCACTTACATTGAAAACAACACCTTTCACCATAATCTTTATATACATAATCCTATCATTAATCCTCTTTACCCCTATAACATGATGTATAAGTTCCTTGACAACTGAGATACCTACCCTATTTTGTTGCCTTGAACCCCTTGAATGCCAAAGTTTGAACCCATTGACATCTTTCCCTTTAGTCCCCATCCACTTTGTCTCCTAAATGATACCAAAATGATTAAGAAAACCACAAAAGCTCCCTTCTTTTTTCTTTTGTTGTTCTTTAAATAGTCTCTTATGTTTTGGGTAACCTTAGGGCTTTTCTGAGGTTCAAAAGGTCTAAAAAGTACCTTAAAACGTGAAGTTTGTAAGTGTCTACATGTCTACTCTGTGCAGGCCATGACTATTGAACTACTTATTATTTTGAGGAATATATTTTCTTTTCCCATTGTTTACACTACTAAGGACGTCACCTCCACACATTCATCTTAGTTTGCGCGATTAACTTTGATCTATACCTGTGATTATAAGTAAGCCTTGTTCAATGATGGCAAAGGATCCATGTTGATAATTTGAGAATATATTGCCCAAAATACTGCGTTGTCTAAGCGTACTAGAAATTGATGGAGCTTTTCCTTCTCTTGTTCTTTAATAAATTCATACACCATATTGCATGTATAAATGAGAATCTTGGAATAAAAGCTCAATTCATCCTACATCCCCTTTAAATGTGTGTAATACACTATTATAGATATACGTTATTATTAGAGGGAGAAGATCTGAATGTATGCTTCGTCTTTAATTGAGAATTATTCCTTCAAGTCATCTTAGATTGCTTTTATGGTCTCCACGTTATATATTTCACACCTCCTAATTTCATTTTTGGGCATCTACCACTTGTTTCATTAAACTGCCTTTGAAGAAATTCAACTTTTTTTTTGTTTTCAAAGAATTGACTCTGACTTCTCTTACCATATTTTTCTCTGTTGACTAAACATGATGTGATATTTGTTCCTAGAATATTTTATAGAGTAATGAAGGGATCTATTGCCTTCTTTGGCTGACCCGTCTCACTCATCTATCAAAAGTTATGCAAGCAAATCCCTTTTCCAAGTTTATGCTAATCTGAGACCATAAAAGAAAATGAAGATAAATCTATTCTCATTCTCAATAGGAAAAAGTAATTATGCAAGTAAATAGAGTAAGCTGTCAATCGTAAGAATTCTAATTAAGGTAAAACACTATGTACCAGATATACATTTATCTCTAACTAAATATAAAAAAATATTTACTTTCCAATACAAATGTTAATGATTATGAAATAAGTACAGATAAAGTTATTAAAGCATAATTATTCTACTAAATTCTAGAAAGTAAATTTTTTAAAAATGTTTTATCCATTTATGATTTTTGTCAATGAATTTTTTGCATAAATATTTTGAAGAGAAAATTTATCAATTACTTTTCACTTGTAAACTTGAATTCATAATTTTATTATTATAAATCTTGTAGTTCTGATTTTATGTATTAACTTTTGTATTTGGTGGTCTTGGTAATGTTTGTGTAAGAAGTCAAATTTTGCTTGAACCCTAAGGTTGATCTTACTAAAAGAAAGTTGATAAACAACCCGGATTTACATTGTTAAGTATATAACTAATTAACCTTCCGATAGAGTATCTATCGAAGTTAAAATTGAAGAATTGGTTTCATTCTTATAATTTTGGAATCTTGATTATATAATGTATAAAATACAATTTTTTAATGTTAAATGAACTATAAAACAAGATAGGCTTTGAAATCGAAAGCTTTTCATATATTAAACAAATTGATAGTTTTTAATCAATTAATCTATAAATTTAAAAAAGATTATTATATTGATCTATTTCGTATAATAGATCAATACTTTGATGCACATTGTAAATTAAAAAAAGTTATTGAAACCTTGAATGTTTTTATTTGCAATTAAAGATCTATCTATAAATTTTTTAAATCATATAATTGATTATTTAAAATCTTCCAACATCATTATAAATAAATATTCTATATATTTATAAGAATTTATTGTTTGATAGAGTGAATTTAATAGAATTTTTCTTTAGAATGAACGTAATATGTGGTCTACAGTTAACTCTTAATATTTTAATAATTTAAAAACAACAAAAGAAGATATAAAAGTTTTAATTCTAAAATTTCTAAAGTTATAACTTTATAACCAATAACAAGTCCAAACTTTAAACTTATATTTTAGAAGAAGAATTATGTTGGTTTATCCCCTATAAAGAATCAGTTGATTATAGTTTTTGTAACCTAATTATTTGAGGATATTCTTCATCTTATGCATATTCGTTTAATTAATTTATTTATAAGGTAAAGTTAGTGAAATAAATGTAAATTGCAAATAAAATTATGATGAGATCATAATAATGAGATTTATATTGCATTTATGTATTATCCATATATTGTTCCTAGTTGTTATTTTATTGAGACTGAACATTAATGGAGTGAAAAAAACACATGTTATGTTTCTTCTTTACGAAGGAAGAAACCAATCTCATAAGCTAAATTATAAAAATACCTAAACAAATATGTGAGCACTTGTTAGAGAACAAGTTTATTGAAATGACCTAATATGATAATTCCATTCGAAACATTAATTGTATGTTTATGGAAATAGTCATTATGATGATTGTGTAAGTGATTTACACAATCGTTTGGCTTGAAATCCTTAAAGTATCCCATATAGAGATTGTTATATTTTGATATTACTTATGACATATCCTACTCAAGGGTACCTCAATTAATAGTCATTGAATATAGGATGAACTATATAAAGATAGTTTAGTAATCAATATATGATTCATCATCTCAAAGTGATTACGAAAATTATTTCATTGTTCGCCATTAGTATTGATTTGGGAAATCCTTAATTATGGTAGATTGACACTTAAGAAATAATTTTCAAATGTCATTAATAGAATCAAGTATCAATTATTGATGGTGGAAACCTAATATGATTGGATTCAAATAGAATAGTCATTCATTATATACTTTATATTTAATCAAAATATTAATCATGTACAAAAAGATTTGTCAAAATCACTTTGACTTTCTTAATATTTGAGTAGTCATAATGCATTACTAGACATCAATCTTGATATATGAATATAAATTATTTAATTAGAAAATTAAAAATAAAATAAAGAATTTAAAATTTCTAATATTAAATAAGATTTAAGGTTAAAATTTATATCCATTACTAACATATTTAGAAACCTCACGGGTCATACCTAAAGAACGATTGATTAGAAAAAAGGTAAATTAATGAAGTTAGACCTAATTATAAAGTTTGAGAGACTTTAAAAGTTAAATATTAAATATTTAATAAATAAGGAACAATATGAGATATCATATTAGTTTGACCTGTCATTTAATTAGAATTAATTATAGGTCTAATTAAAGTTTAATTTAAATTAAAATTTAAGATCAATTATAATTTTAATAGGATCAAATCCTATTATGAATAGGCATAGACTCTAAAGGAGTTAACACTCCTTAGTTATTCCTGTATACACCACTTGTAAAGTTTTCTTAACTAGTTCATGTGAATATGGTGAAAGGCTAAACATGTGCAGTTGTGATCAACTAGTTTTAGAAATGGATTGAAGGAAAAAAGGATCAAACTACATAATAAGATACGATTAATTTTTATGTTTTATTGTATTCATGCATTAATCATGTCATAAAATTTAAGGTAATTTTAGATTTTAGAAATTCGAACAAAAAAGGTTTGTTTTTTTTACTGTATACAGAATCATATGTCATCCCAATTTTCTAATATATTATAAATTAGATAAAGAGGTTACCATAGGATGTGGGCATCAAAAATTAAAGTTTTAAGGAATAAATAGATCTAAAGAATGAGGGATGAGACTATTTATTCTCTTGACATAGTATAGACTCTAAAAGATAAAATATACCTTGATAAAGTTTTTATAAAATCAAGTAATTTGTAAAGTTATGATTTAACGCATAAAATTGTTAACTAATTCAAATTCAAAATAGGTCTCCTTTAATTTAACAAGTTTTGAAAGTAAATCAATATAAGATCTAAATGGATATTAAAATTGGAGATATAGCATTTCATTTATCAATAGTCGAATTTGAAGTTAAATGAGTTTTGAAATTAGATGTAGTTAACTTTGATGTAAACTTAATGTGACCTTGAGTTCATATAACAAGCTTAAGTTGAATTCCAATTTAAATTTCAATATTTTTTAATAAGTCAAGTTTAAATTCCATTTTTAAGTTTATTAAAAGTTTGAGCTCAAATTTAAGTCTGGTGGTAGTTCCTTAATTGAGTAAAAAAGATAAAGTACATATTGTCATGTAATTTTACTTATTTTAAAATAAAATTTGAACTTTACTCAATTTTACAATACTAACCTAAACTTTAAAAAGTATCACTAAAATATTTCGTCTTTTAATTTTTGTAAAATAACCTATCGTTAGACTTTTAATTAGTAACTCACGTAAACAATTCCATTAAATACATGGCTAATATGTGCCTTAATTATGTTATGTTAGATAAAAATTAAAGAAAACCTAAAATCCTTAAAATATCCTTCCCATAAAAATTATCAAAAATAGTATTCTTATGCTAAATTTCTTTAATAATTTCAACTAGGACACTCTATCAATAATTTGGATAACGTAGCCCCATCGGAAAACTCTAACTCCGCTCACTTCCTTGCTTGAAACATATTAGTCACAAGATCACATACCATTTGATATATTGCATTACAGAGTAATAAATTCAGAAGCTAAAAGTTGATATCCTTTATATTGAGTAATAGAAAATGAAGTGAAAATGGGAATGTGATTGGGAGCTCAAAGGATGAAAGAATTGTGGAATTGCTTACAAATGTGAAGTGGCCTTTAATTATGTTCAAAAAAGGTGTTGCATAAGTGAAAGTAAAGAATGAGATTAAGAAATTTATGGAAAAACAATGGAATTCAATTCTTACTCACTTTGATAGGAGAAAGGTTGTTTTATGAATCTTATGAACTTGTAACAATGCTGCCAAATCATTTGCTACAGGTAAATGTGATGTTATATTGGTGGTTGGTGATAGGCTTAATTGGTTGTTGCATTTTGGAGAGCCACCTAAGTGGTTTAAGGATTTCAATTTTATATTGGTAAAAGTTTGTATGGATGAGATTAAGTTGAGGAAACTTCATCTAGGATTGGTCGAGGATGCTAAGAAATTGATAGATTTATAAATAAGGAGATTAAAGAGGATCCATTTTACTTAGGGAAGTCTCATCCTTAGGTTGAGGCAAGTTCAAAGAAAGTTAAAGAGAATGTGTCTGGGATGGAGGTTGATCTAGGAGCATTGGGCCTAATTGAATATAATTATCTAGATTAAGTGTTATGTGTAATGAGTCAGATATACTTTATTTTGGGTTTTAATCAGTTAATTTATTTATAATTTTATTAGTTATTTTCTTAATTCTAGTCAGCATTCATATATGTTTTCCAAATTAGAGTAGGATTAAATTTTTTTTAATTCTAATAGGTGTGTGATTGTTTTCCTAATTAGAGTAGTGTTAAGCTTTATTATTTCTAAGTCCATATAAAGGTATTAGGGAGTGTAATTTTCATGAGATTTTTATTCATCTCAAAGAAATTAAGTATTTCCTCCTCAAATATTAATTTTTAACAGTGTTCCTTTAAATAATTAAGTGGGCTAATCCTTGAACTTGTAATTCTCCTTTATAGTTCAAATATTGGTTTTTTATTTTTTAATTTCTTTATTTTCTATGATGCTCTAATTATTCAAATAAAAGAACTAAAATAAATCTTGTTCTTTAATCAAAAATTTCCAAGTATTGTGCAAGATATAATATTTATTAATCCATACCTATCAAAACAGTATCAAAGCAAAGGATTGAGGTTCTCTTAAGCCTTGACGGTCTAAAAATGAGCAAGAAGTGTAAGAAAATCTGACCCTTTCTGTTCAACATGGCTGGTGGTGGACACTTCATGAAGAAGATGGAAGAGCTGATGGCAAAACAACTTGAAAAGGTTACACTCTAGTTTAGGTGCAAAAAGATAATGTTGAAAACATGTTGTGAGTTACATGACATGGTTAAAGAAATCCTCTTTTAGGTAGGATGAGGCATGGGCTAAAGTTGATAAAGGAAGCTCTCTTTATTATCAATAAGCATTTTAGAAAGAACTAGAAGCTCTAAAAAGTGGCCATGAAGATGAGAGAAGGCACCAAGGATGTAACCCTTCTGTTGAGGGTCTAAGAGCAGATTAAGAAGGGGGTAAAAATTGTATAAGGCATTCAAGAATCCATCATAAACATATTCAATCTCCTCTTAGGTGTCTAAAACAAGATGATTAGATTTGGGAGAGCCATTTTGAAATGGATTTAGAAGAGGAAGATGGCCGAAGTGAGAAGATAAGTGGTATAGACGGTATATGAACATTAATATACGTAAAGAGAAAAATATGAAGTTAAAACGTCCAACTTGCAAGGGTCAAACTTGATCCTAACATTGCTCTTAATTGGAATAGAAGTGCGGATCGAATCTTTAAGTTTAAAGGATGGTTGGATCGTAATCAATATGTCTCCTTTAAACTCACCAAGATGGTTGAAGTATGGTTCGAAAATTTGTAAAATGAGATTTATAGAAGATAGGGGCGTAATATTTGAACTTGTTCAAGAATGAAAAGTAAGATTTGAGCCAAATTTGTGTTGGATAATTATTATTAAAAGAATTTTGTCAAGGTAGTGCCTTTGAAGCAAAGGGGATGCTCCATGATGGATTACATTGGGGAATTTGAGAGGATGGCGATGTTGATCTGTATTAAGAAGGATCAAGATTAAAAGATGGCTTGGTATCTCAAATGATTAAATTTGAGTATTTGAGATAAGGTTGAGTTGTAGCCTTATTTGTCATTTAATGAATTGGTTAAGCTCGCTCTTAAAGTGAAAAACAAAATCAACATAGACTAGATTCGAAGCCAAGTTGTGTGCATGGTTCTTCCTTCTAAGTTTTTACTTCAACTATGACTTCTTAAGCTTTTAATGATGTGAATGAGAAGGCGGAAGAGAAGAAGGTGTTGAATGCTCCTAAGGGTAATACTAAGCCACGCACTATGATTCTTCGAGACATACAGCAAATAGATGACTTAATGCAACAAGGAACTTTTGAGGACAAAGGGAAAGATTTCTTGGAAGAGGAAGGGGATCTTAATGTCTTATATGTATAACAACAATCTTTTGACATTGAACTAGAGATGGAACGTGAGTCATAGGTGATTTGACATGCTCTTAATATTCAATCAGTTTTATAAGAAGTACAACAACAAAAATTGATCTTTCACATCCAAGCTAAATTTCATATGAAGCTTTGTTTTATGATAATTGATGGGATAGTTGCATCAATATTGCTTTGATCAAGTTGGTTAATAAGTTAGGTCTCTTACTCTCAAGCATCCTCAAACATATTCGGTTAAATGGTTGAGCAAGGGGATCGAGCTTAAGGTAAAAAAAACATCCCCTTATTTTGTTCAATATTGGCAATTACCCTAATGAAATGTTGTGTGATATTATCCCAATGGATGCATGTCATATATTATTAGGTAGACCTTAACAATTTGATCATAATGCTCACTATGATGGATATAAAAACACTTATACCTTTGTAGATAATTGTAATTTCACTTTGAAGCAAACAAAATATATGAGGCTAATAAAAGTTCAAAGTTGAGTATAATTACTACTAAGGCCAATTTTATACGTGAAGTGGCTGACTTTAAAGGAGGGTATGTTATGTTTGTGTTAGAAGTTTAAGAGAGTTCAAAGGAATCGTTCGTTGATCAATGATGGAGCCTTTTATTTGTGAATTTACTGATGTATTTTTAGATTATCTACCCTAGGATTTGCCTCCTATTTGGGGAATTGAACATCAATTAACTTAATTCTTGGAGCTCCATTATTGAATAAGCGAACTTATAGGTGTAATCCCTAGGAATAAAAAAAGTTGTAAAGGTAAATGAACAAACTGGTATAGAGGGGTTATATATGTGAATCTATATCTCCTTGTGTGGATCTAACTTTTTTAATTCCAAAAAAGGATGGTACATGGAAAGTATGCATTGATAGTAGGGCTGTAAATAATATAACCATCAAGTATCCTTTTCCTATTCTGAGACTTGATGATAAGTTACATAGTTCGAATGTGTTCTCTAAAATTGATCTCTATAGCAGTTATCATTATATTAGAATATGTGGAGAGGATGAATGGAAAATGACGTTCAAAATTAAGCATAGGCTTTATGAGTGGATAGTTATGCCATTTAATCTCACTAATGCACCAAGTACCTTTATATGGCTATGAATAAATTGTTGAGGCTATTTCTTGGTGTTTTATCTTGATGGTATCTTGGTGTATAGTAAGAGCAAGGAAGAGCATATTAATCATTGACGTCAACTGTTTGAGACTTTTTACAAATAGAAACTTTACGACAAGCTTGAGAAATACATGTTTATAGTTAATTTCATTATCTTCTAGGGATACGTTGTCTTTTATAAGAGAATTTGAGTTGATGAGTCAAAAATTGAAGTCATTAAAAGTTGGTCGATTCCTAATTCTGTCATTGAAGTGAGGTCTTTTCATGGTTTTACTAGGTTTTATCGTCAATTTGCAAGAGATTTTAATACATCATGGCACTATTTACAAATTGTATGAAAAAAAGGAAATTCAAATGGACCTTTGAGGCTCAAATTGTGTTTGAAGCTGTTAAACATAAATTACATACATCACATATTCATGCACTTTTATACTTCAACAAATTATTTGAAGTGGAATGTGATGTGAATAGAAAAGGAACAAAAGCACTTCTTCTACAAAAGGAAAAGTCCATAATGTATTTTAGTGAGAAATTTAGTGGTTTAAGGCATAATTATTTAACTTATGACAAAGAGTTCTATGTTATAGTTCATGCTTTGGATCATTGGAGTCATTATCTTAGATCAAAGCTTTTTGCGTTACATTCATATCATGATGCTTTAAGGCATATATATGGGTAACAAAAAAATAAGTCTGAGACATGCTAAATGGGTGAAGTTCCTTAATCATTCACATGATAAGGATGCAATCATGGTTTTGATCAATTCTCAAAGATTGCTTTCTTTATTCCATGTCACAAGGTCGATGTTGCTGCACACGTTGATGATTTGTTCTTCAAAAAATTTGTGCACTTACTTAGAGTTCTATTGTTGATTGTTTCAGATTAAGATTCAAAATTCCTTAGTCACTTTTAGATAACATTATGGAGGTTGCTTGGAATGAGGTTGATGTTTAATACTTCTTACCATCCATAAACTAAAGATCAAACATAAGTTACCAACCATACTTTGGGTACATTTTTGCATAGCTTAGTTATAAAAACAACTAAGGATTGGGATATGAAATTGCCTCATATGAAGTTTGCTTATAATTTTTCGCTTACCTATGCTACATGAAAATCTCCATTCAAGGTTGTTTTGGCATTAATCCATACCTTCTTATTGATTTGTTGACTATTTTGAAGAAAGAGCTTGTGAATCATGATGCTAAAGCTAAATCTAAGATGATGATGAAGCTTCAAAAGTAAATCTGTGTTAAGATTGAGCAAGCGAATGAGATATACAACGCTAAAGCCAAAAAGCATCACAATTAACCAGAGTTAAAGCCTAGAGATCTTATGTGGATTCATCTTAGAAAGGAGAGGTTTCCATCTAAGCATAAAAATAAGTTGATGCCTCGTGCAGATGATCCTTTCAGAGTCATTGAGCGAACTGGAGAAAATGAATATAAACTTAATCTTTTACGGGATTAAAATTTTTTTACTACATTCAGTGGCATAGATTTGAGTCCTTACTTCAATAATGGTGAGCTTGAAGAGTTTAGGACAATTTATTTTGAGAAAGGGGACTAAAAATAATCATTTAAACTTAATCCTTGCAAGCAATGGACTAGACATATCTTATTTTAGGCTTTATAAGATAGTTTATTTATGATTTTATTAGTTATTTCTTAATTCTAATAAACATTCAGATAGGTTTTCCTAATTAGAGTAGGATTAAGTTTTCTTAGTTCCAATAGGCATATGGTTATTTCCCTAATTAGAGTGATATTAAGCTTTGTTATTTCTAGGTCTATATAAAGGCATTAGAGCATGTATGTTTCATGAGATTTTTCAAAATAGAATTTATGTGATTTAGCTTAAAGAAAATGAGTATTTCCTCATCAAATCTCAATTCTTAGTATTGTTCCTTTAGAGAATTTAATGGGCTAATCATTGAACTTGGTGATTCTCCTTTATAGTTTAAAGATTTATTCCTTATCTTTTAATTTCTTTATCTTCTGTTACGTTATAATTATTCAAAGAAAAAAACTTTAAAAAATTGTGTGCTTAAGATTGTGCAATATCTAGTCTTTATTAATTCATATACATTAGAGGTGTAGTTGTCCAAAGATATTAGTGCAGATGGAGCTCAAAACTAGGCTTGATGCTAAGATTTAAGGAAAACGGATGTTGCTTTAAGTTATTATATTATTGTTGTTGTTATTGAACCTGGCTTACTTTTTCTTATTGTTGAAAGGGGCTATGGATATGGAGTGGTAATAGAGTGTGATAACTCAATATATTGAAGAAATTTAGCTTTAAACTACTATTGTTGATTGTTTTTGTTATGTGGAGAGACATTAAGGGAATATATTTTAGAAATTTTAAGTTTTGGCAATTTCGAGTCTTTATTTTTTAATTTTGATCTAACATGGTATAATTTGGACATATGTTAACCATGTGTTTAGTAGAAGACATGTCAATATTGTAATATCTCATTTCCATTATTAAGGGTTAGAACCCTAAATTTTTGTAAATGATAAATAACATTGAGAAATTAGGCAATGTATTTCATGCTCATGCATAACTTTATCATACGCACACATGATTATTGATTTTTATACACATTATAAAGATTGTACATGCACTCATTTGACATATTCCGAGGTATGAATGATATTTGAATGATTATTATGTGAATTATGAACTTTATGTCTTGAAAATTTGAAGAAGAATTACAATTGGTGATTTAGAATTTTTGGTGAAAATTGAGAGATTTATGAAATCTTGGATATTTTTGGACTAGGAAAAATGCCAAGTAGAAAGATAATTGATTTATGGTAGTAGAAATAAGTAATGAATGGCTATAGAAATAATTGAAATATAGTTTTAGGATTTATTGACAAATACTATGGAAAATTTGGGTGACAAATGACAAGAAAATAGAATGACAATGGACTGATTATTAAGAATTATGTGGTAGCTTAAGTTAATAGCTAAGTAACAAAAATTAATTAAATGGTAAGTGTCATGACACTAAGCATTTTTATCTTGCTTTTTACACCCCTCCAACGATATTCACTTATTGAAAGGCCATTGCTAAATGCTCTCATCTCTTCATTTTCAGCTTCTGCTACATGCTCTCTTCATTTTCTTCTCTCCATCTCACGAAACTCATAACCCAGATTTTCGTCAAAATCCTACACTACCACTTCAAGGTCCTTGTTGTCTTCTTCTTTATTACTAAAAACCTAGCCTATTTTACTTCAAAGATTGATGATTGTGTACAGCTTGGAAGCTAGAGTTAAATGATGTTTTGAAGAGCTTGAAGTTAAATAAGTAAGTGTAAATCATTGTTCTTTATGGTTTGTTAAATAGCAACTTTTATGATGATAGTTAGAGGTTGAATGATCATAAAATGGTGATGAATATATATTGAAATGTGGGTGAAGAAATGAGAATATTGATGTCCTATTTTTGAGTATATGATGGGTAATAACTTATGAGTTGTTATAGGGATGTTTTTGAGATAGAATGATCATGAAAATGGTGTTGATGATGAGTGCAGAAATTTGATAAATGGATGGATAAATATGTTCTGTTTTGGATGTATAAAAACGTGGATTTATTGGTTATTATAGAGATGAACTAGGGTGAGTTATGAAGATAAAGAAAAGGCTAATGTAGTGTCTTGAAATGAGAAGAACTAGGATGATAGTTTAGAAATAAAGTGAAGGTGATAATAGAGTTGAATGTATGTATATATTGATGTTCTGTTTTGTATGATTGATGAACACTAATGTTTGATCTATTTGATGGGTGTTTTTGAGTTAAAATGGAGGTGAAAATGATGAAGAATTAAGCTAGGAATGATGAACTATGCATAAGGTGTTGAATATAGTAAGTAAAGAGTTAGAAATTTGGAAAAATGAAAAGAAGAATAGTGGAAACTTTCGGAAATAACAACCCACGATCGTAGGAATACATCCACAATCGTGGGAAGTGCAGAAAGTGTTGGAAAGCTTTTCTAGGATAACCCACGATCATTGGAAGTCATCTACGATGGTGGGATTGGCCATTAACGTGTATTCTTGTCATTTAAGTGATATTTGAAAAAAAATGCTAAGATACTTTCCTATGATGTATCTAGGCTTGAATGAGACTTGAAATGAACCTAATTTGATGCTTGACAAGGTTATTAAACGTTTGATATGTTTAGGATGATAATTGAGGTTATAATTAAGGAAAATATTGATGATATTAATGTATCAAAAATTTGGAAAATTTAGAGATGTTATGCGAACGAAAGTGATCTTATGATTGCTAATGAGATTCAAAGGAGATGAATGATGTGTATTAAGTAAAGATGGATGAGAAATTGGATATTATGTGATCTTATAATGTTAGAATGACCTTAGTGAATGATTGAGTGATGAACTTAGAATAATCTTGCATAATTGAGGTGTAAACCTAAGTTCAAATTAGACATATATGAGTTTTGAAGTATGAATGATCAAGAGATGTGCTTAAGGATCTATACCCAGAATAGTCAAATTGAACATGCATTATACATAACACATATACATATGTGTATGATTGATTATTATTATAATTGAGCAAATTAGTAATATATGAATGTGTGTGTGTTACATGATATAGAAGCATAAATAGAAAGACCACATCCAGACATTGTCAGAAAATTAAGGCAACATCTAATTGTAGTATACTGTGAGTAACATAGATGTTCTCACTAAGATTGTTTGTATTTTCTTAAATTTCAATTATTGAATTATGATTGATGTAAATGTGTTAATTTCAGACATTGATAGTGCTGGAACCCCTCCCTGGGTGGGTCCACGGCCCGACGTCCTACGTGACATCTGGACCCGTGGCCCACGGGGGAGGAATTCCCCACCAGGGATACTTA
>JANZXR010000003.1:25082354-25113024 GCA_027575705.1 Erythroxylum echinodendron
ATTTAATCATAAAGTTTCTCAAACTTTACAATCAAGTCCAACTTGATTAAATTAACTTTGTTCTCTTCAACCCATTCCATCTATGAGACCCATTAGGTTCCCAAATATGTTGGCAATGATTATAAAATCTAATTTTAATTCATAATTAAAATTATATAAATTAAAACTCCTTTTAATTTATCTTTAATTCTCCAATTAAATAATTTATAATTACAGATCAAGATTGGCGTCTAGCAACGCATCATGATCACCTAAATATTTAGAAATGTCAAAGTAGTTTTGACTAACCTTTCCGTGAATAATTTTTTCGTATAATTCAATCATTTCATCATACAATGTTCTGATTAGACATAGAGTATGGAATTAATATCTACTCTATTTTGAGTCTAATCATGTTAGTTCTCTTCCATTAGCTATTGATTCAACTAATGAGATTTGTAAATTATTTACAAATCGTCATTTCACCTTAACCAAGGATTTCCATAATCAATCCTAATCGAGAACAATGGAGCATTCTCCCTAATTACTTTAGGGTGATGAATCCTATCTTAATCACTCAATTATATCCATATAGTTCATGTTACATCCAATGATTATCGATTAAACGACCTATGATTAAATAGATCATAAGTAGTATCAAAACATAGCAATCCCCATACAAGATAACTTTAATGACCTCAAGTCAAAGGATCACTTATACAATCGTCACAATGAGAATTCCATAGACATACAAGTAATGTTCCAAAAGGAATTCTCATATCAGGTCTATTTATTGAACTTGTTCTCTAGCAAGCACCCACACGTTTGTTTAAGTATCTCTATACTTTAGCCTATGAGATTGACTAATTCCTTCATAACGAAAAAAAGTGTGCTAGTCTTTTTGCGTTCTATTAATGTCCAATCTTAATAGAACAATGACTAGGAACATTTAGGAATAATACATAAATGCAATATGAATCTCATAATTATAATCTCATTATAATTTCATTTACAATATATAATTATCCCATGGACTTTATCATATACATCTAAACATGTACAAGATAAAGAATGTCTTTAACTAATTTGTCACTAAACTACAATCAAAGTGATTGTAGGGTATAAATCAACAAAATGAGTCCGGTATTCCTAATAAATATGAGACAGTTATTAATGAGCCCTCTATTCACAACAGATACGGGACAGTTAAAAAAGGCACTCGGTCACAACAACGTAATAATTGAATTAGAGTCACATATGCATTGCATATACATTTTGAATTGTATGTTTTAAATGATCGAAATGAATTATTTGAATTGTTTAGAATGAGAAATGTGAAATAAGTTAACAAAATGATTTTTGATGCAAAATGATGATTAGTGAAGTGATGTGCATTATGTGATGATATGAATTAGCTGTGAACTATTTGTGAGATTTGATATGAGTGAGCTCATCGATGATAGTTTGCTCACTGAGTTCGCAAAATTCATCAAAATTTTTATGAACAAGAGAGAAGGCCTAGCAACTAAGACATTCTAGAAGAAGTCTAGTATTGCGTTTTTGGATTGAAGCAACGGTCAGCTAAATCTATGGAGTTTAGATCAAGTGTTTTTGTATAGATCTCATGTCATATGGAACATGTTGTAAAGTATAGTAAACACTCAAATGTTTTTGGATATTGTATATATGTATGGATCTTGAAAACGAAAAACTACAGTGTATTATGTTTTATTAATGGAATGAAGGATAGATATTTTGGATATATTGTCTTTTACGATTGATGTCATAATAAGTGAATGCGACTGCAACGTACTGCTTCCACCGGGCATGTGCTTGAATATCCTTGGACGTACGGGCACGTGTTGGTGTAAGTGGGGCGTTACAAATATAGTTAATTAGAGTCTAATAGCAGATGATTTTTGTTAAAAAATTAAAATTAAAGTATTTTAATGTCATTTTTAAAATTCAAGTTATTATAACAAATTTGAGTAATTTTGAATTTTTATAATTTATACTTTCAAAATGAAGTTTTAAATTCTTAAAAAGAATTTTTTAACATTAAAATTTATAAAAGACCTTATGTTAAATGTTCATCAATTTTGTTTAACATAAACTCTTAGTTAATTAATTTTTGTGTACTTACCAAAATTTATATAGCACAACAATCAATAACACATAATAATTTATATTTAAAAAAATTTGTCAAATGATTAACAAAAAATTAATTTTCAAAATTTTCAATACTATAAAGTTTTCTTTTAGTAATTTAAAATTGCAAAGATAATTTTTAAATAATTGAAAATTGTCTTTACCCCTACATTAAATTTAATATTGTTTGCGTGTCTATACTAGAATATATTACATTTGTATCTCAGGTAAAACTTAGAACTTGATTTAATTAGTTTTAAAACACTAAGGACTAAGAAGAATCTTTTTAGAGCTTAAACAGTGTTATACTCGATGGATTTCCATTTGTGAGAAAGATTGTAAAAATAATATATGAATGGCATGACGAAGGTTCAGATCAGATAAGTCGGGGCCAGAATATCAGTTTCATGTATATTTTCTTTTTATGAAACTTGAGATTCATCACTCGGAAACGGGAAAACCAAATAAACATAGATCAGCTTCATGGAGGCTCTAGATTTCTTCCCTGAGTTCGTTTCATTTCGGGACCCTACTACGATCCTTCTTCTTAGTATGGATTTGGGCTGTTATAGTCTCTCATCATTTAATTTTGTTCGGGCTTGATCGGTATGCTCCTGAAACTAAAGCAAAGTAATCCTGCTACGGTGTGTTCATATTTTCTTTCTCCTTATAAACTTGCGGACACTGTCGATTAAATGTGTACCAACAACTAACTTATATACATGATTAATTTAGTTAATATTAACTATGATAATTATGAACTTTTTGTTGAAAACAAAACATATGGCAGGTTCTTTTACCAACTTTGTTTCAGAACTTGGTGGGGAGGCAAGCTAAATGAAAAAGAGTATACTGCATTTCCCAGAACTGGGGACAAGACAATTACTCTTCTATAGCCAGACAAGATTCTAAACAGAGTGGAAAATTTTCCGATTTCGGGAATTATGGAGCCGATATTTTGGATTCTAGGGAGCTAACATTAGTGCCGAGGTGACTCCATCTCCATCCATTCTACAGTAGCGATACCATCAAAAGCATGCTTGTAAAGTATCACGCGTTACGCACTTGGACATTGATAAAGACAATCGTGGACTTTCTGACACGCATCATTATACAAAAACATCATCGGACATGGCAGAACTACAGGAGTAACACAAGTTCAATTTCCAGCTGAAGGTGTCCTGTCTCATCAATTACATGAGTTGAAAACTGAAACTTACCAGCATTAAGAAGAAATAGCTTTCATTTCTAATTAAGCCCAAGTTACACTTTTTGACCCCTATCTATCTATGCTAAAGCAGTTCAGAGGACTATGTCTCAGAGGTTCAATACCTGACGAAACAAATCCGCTTCACCATCTCTAGTCTCAGATTTGAACCACGTTCCTATATATACAGTTGTAATTTACAAATAAGGATCAATCAGCACTCTTGAGATGATGTTGAACATTTCCAAGACTACCTCTCATGTCATGTATTGGCAGATTGTGACGCAAGTAACCTGGAGTGGTTGTGTTCCCCTTCATAGGTGACAATTAGCATAGAAGGGTCTTCCAGGCATCTCTCAACATGCTTCCTTGCTGGGCAACCTCTCACGCTACTGCATTTATAGTATCCTCTGTGTGATGCAGTTTTAAGGGACCACAAAAGCAAAGAAATGGTTACTTCAACTACACTAAAATAACATTAAACTCAAAATTGAAGCTAGTACCAGTAAGTATCAAAGAAGAAGTCATTTGAAAATAGGTAGTTGCTAATTTGTACTATATATATCTACTCGCGAATTTAGTAAACATTTAGAGAGACGAACTGGCCACCCTTTTTATGCAGCAAGACGAAGATATAATGCATTTGATACATCAACTGAAGTAGGGGAAATCGAATTGAGCAAAACTTAAACTAAATATTAGAAATGTGTTATAGAGAGACATGAATCAGACTTAAACTAAATATTAGAAATGTGTTATAGAGAGACATGAATCAGACGTACCTAGGATGTGGAGAGCCCTTAATAGGCTTTTGTCCATATTTCCTCCAGGAATACTCATCAGGAGGAATATCGGCCACCTTGTTACTAATAGCAGGCACTTTGATAGACCTTTTAAGTCTCAGTTTCCTACAAGGAAGTAAGTTAATAATTTAAATTTGGATAAATCTGAAAATACCACAGAAATTGCAGCTTAGCACCGGGAACTGATCTTACCTCCTCTTTGAGCAATGGCATTTACCAGTACTACCACATTTTAAACTCCCATCTTCCCCTCTACCAGAACACCTCCTCCTTGTCTGCTGTGAAATCTGATCAGACGATTGAGTGACGCCAATCAAGCGGAATGAATCTCCATCCAAGTTTGTAACAGTGCCATCCATGCTCAAGGATGATATGAATGATCTTGTGGATGACATGATTGGTGCGCAACTAGAACTATCAAACTTTATGTTTATCCCGCCATTACTCCTAGAGTAAAAGGCCTCGGCTTGATGATACTTCATTTGTTGCTGATGTTGAAATTGCATCCTCTTTATCTGTTCATGCTGTTGAAGGAGCTGATAGTGCTGTGATGATCTTGTTGGGGCAATTTGGAGAGGAGCTCTGATGTTTGAGTTCATTTCAAGTACTGGGTTTTCCAGAAACATTTTCTGGGAAGTTTGCATACCAGATTGATTGGACCTGGAATCTGTTACAAGGGTTGTAGTTTCCAGAAAATTAGCAGGTACAATTTGGAGCGGCTTTGGTGCTAAAATTGTTTGACAGTTGGGACTATCGAGGAATAAGTTTTGAGGCAAAGATGATCTAAACTTCTTCAACTTTCTCACTCTTCCATGACCTAAACTAGCGTCTAAAAGAGACACAACTCTCTTGACCCTGGACACAGCCTCTCCAGTCTCTATCATCAAGTTCCTATGCTGAGGTTGATCCTTGGCTTGACTCAAGAGGCCCAGAACTCTGTGGCAGCTCTGAATAGCAGCTTTATGGGCCTCCTCAATCTGCTCCATAGTCGAACAATCTCAAAAGACAAAACTTTAATCTGTTAAAACCCCTAAACCCCAAACAACAAGAACATCACCGGAATAACAAAAACCATCACCAGACGACAAAATAGTTAAAAAAACATTTCCCGAAAGGCCTCGAACTCAAAAGGGTATTGCATAAAACTCAAAATTTTAGCATCAACAAAAAGTTGTTAACATCAAAGATCAACTAAGGCATAACGGTTCAAAGCAAAAAGCAAGAACCAAACAGACGAAAACTAGTCATACTTTTATGGCAAGTTCCGGGGAGCAACGCCAAAGAAAACGAAAAAAGCAAGAAAATAAAGAGTGACAAGAAGAACAGAGCTTGGGCAGGTATGATCAGTGAGAGTCCACATTAGATTATCCCCGTAGTGTGAAAGAGAATACTCTAAAAAAGAGCTTTCTTTCTCGGAGTTGTTAAAATGATACAAAATAAAACAAAGTCTATCTTTAACTTGAAAACTACATGAAAACACACCAAAACATCTTCGAAATCGTAAAAAGGAAAAGGCGCAAGGAAAAGAATCCAGCAGAGTGGCAAAGAACAGAGAGAGAGTGAGCTGGTGGAGCAAGCAGAGAGAAAACAGAGAGACTGACATCTCTGTCAAAATCAAAGATCCTAATGCTGGTCCCACCAAAAACACCTATGATAAATAAACTTAATCGCCTTACTTCTTTTCCTTTACAACTTGATTTAATCATCTACTCAGTTTTCTTTAGCACCCGTTTTTTAGTATATCTTTATTTAATCATTAACTATATTTGCATTTTTGTTTATTAATAATTAAATTCTAGTTAATTAATTATGTTTCAATCTCTTATACAATATTATTAATCAATTCATTATATTTCACTAAAAGTAAATGGATAATCAATTAAAATTTTAAAAATTATAGTAGATATATTTTAATATTAACTATGATAATTATAAAATATTCTCATTTTTATTTTTAAATTTAAATTTATTAATAAATTAAAATGATCATAATTATAATTAATCGAAATAATTAAAAATATATTTAATAAATAATAAAATTAAATTATAATAAATGTCAAGATATTTTTACAGATTTAATAAATTATCAAAATAGGATAACAATAAAAAATGAAGATTCATTTTGTTTAATTATAAAACAGACGCAAAAAATTAAATTATGCTTTTATAAAACTAAAGCTTTTTCTTATTAAGACAATATTTTAATCCTATTTAGTATTTATATGACTTTCAAGTGTCATATTTGTTTACATTTGATCCAATGCTTAATGTATAAGGTTTTTGTTAAAATTACGAAGTCATATTTCACTAACAAATATTTTAAAATGGATTAGAAATCAAATGTCTTTCAAATATTTATACTAAACAAGGTTGAAATTTCTTTATCAAAAGACCGTTATAGTTCATCAAAATATAATATTTTCTGTAAACAGGAAGATGGTCATGGTGTGGGTTATTTCAATCAAGATAATTAAAAGTAAAAAAACAATTACAAATGCCTAATTTCAAGATTCCACTCTCGACAGTTGACCGTAGATGAACGGGCTGGAAATTGGCACGTGTAAGACCAGATGTCACTTCTCCCAAGACGCTTCATAGAGTTCAGGACTATCGTTGTCTGTTTGTGGATAGTAGCAGGGTTTATGCCCGCCAATTTTTCATTTCACTTTTCTCCGGTTATTCTAAATATTGAAAGTAATATTTGAATTTTTAATATGGGTAGAGTGTAGAGTCCATTAATAAAAATTGAGCTTGAGTTAATAATTGTCAAAATAATTAGAACTAGTCATTTGAATAATTGACCTTTACCACTCATAAACTCTTTAACATTTTCATGTTTAGTCAATATGAGATATTCTAATACTTCCCTTCAACTATAACTAAGACTGGACATCTAGTTGTCACTTAAAATAAACGCAGCGGTAACCGAACAGGGATGCTGGGACTAGACATTCAGATGGACAATTAAGAAATTAATAATCCGGACCAAACTTGTTTTGATACTATATTTTTAATATGAATAGAGTGTAGAGCCTATTAATAAAAATTGAGCTTGAGTCAATCATTACCAAAATAACTAGAACTAGTTATTTAAATATTTAACTTTTATTATTTATAAACTATTTAATATTTTCATATTTAGTCAATATGAATATATACTCTAACAATCAAGAATTATATACATTAACATTTGCTTATATACGAGACGTGGGAGAAAGTGAAATTGATGCAATGAATCCATATTGATCTTAGTTAAGAACGTAATCAAATCAAATTAAAGGATAAATAATACTAAGCAAGTTGTTTGACTTAGAAGGCAAATGGAGATAAATCCAAATTGACTAATTGGGAGTGCCGGAATAACTTGTCTCCGCACACTGTCGTTTGCGGTTGTTGCAACATGCAAAGTAAACTTTTAATTATTTGATATTTAATTTAAAATAAAGGAATGAAACATCAATTCTTTTTTTAAAATATTTAAAATTTACTTCCTATTAGTCAAATTTAAAAACATTATATTATAATATGAAGTTTAATTAACGACGTGTATGTGTTCTTTTTTTCTACATTGACAATTATGCATCCAAATACATTGTTAGACATGGAAGTCCACAAGTCAAGAGTAGTACCACAATAATTCTCCATGACAATGATTTTTTTAAATAAAAAAATTGATCATGCTTCCTGGTCTTTTAATTTATTTTTGTAATTCATACTTATGTATTGCAATTCTTTTTTTCATTCATTTGGAACCAACCAAAGTTGCGAATACCGTACCGGATTTGATACCAAGTTGAGTTCTGGTACGATACTATACCGATACGGTCAATACTGGGTACCATTTCATGTAATCTTTTAAATTTATGAAATAGTCTCAGAAATTGTTTAAAATTTGCAAAATAATCCATTAGTATATTGTACAGTTGTATATTGTATACTTTATAAGTTTACATTAACTATGTTTCTAAAAATCATAATAATAAATAATAATCACAATTCATAATTTAATATGTATTAACAATAATTTTTAAATATTTCACATATAAATAATAACCAGAATTAATATGAAAAAGACATTCATCATAATACAAATATAAAAATAATAATAATACAAGTATTTAAAATATTACAACAATACAATTTCATCATTTTAATACATAATAATTACGTCAAAACATCTAATTAAAAGAACAATAAATATCCTTAACTATTATAATTTTATCATGACAAGGAAACAATCAAGTTGAAGTTAAACCTGAAACAAAAATATTTACAATTACATAACATATATAAATTTTAACATAAACTGATAAACATCAAATATAAGTAAAATTAAAAGAAGATGAAAAAATAATCTGGAACTAAATTCAATCGTCAACGGGAAGATACCTGCTATAACTGCACTGACTTCAGTTATCATTTGGTACAAAATCCTCATCATTGAGAAGAGTTTCATCATCATTATCATTCAAATTTAATGTACCAAATGACATGCCAATGCTTTCCTATCCAAGATTATCTACCAAGGATTGATATCTACTAAATTCGGTTCTTCAGAAACCCAATCCACCATAGATCAATATTATTAATGGAAATTAGATCAGTTGAACTACTTATACTATTAAGACTCCTAGTAAACAATAAAATTTAATTATTAGAAAATTATAAGAAATTATATCAAAAATAATAATGATAATAAAATATTTTTCCTGACAATTTCTATTTCCAATAATCACAAAACACTCATAAAACAATTTTCATTTCTAACAATTTCCACTTCTAACAATCACAAAATATTCATAAAACAATTTCCATTTCCAACAATTCTCATTTCCAACAATCACAAAAAATTCATAAAATAATTTCTATTTCTAACAGTTCCCATTTCCAATAATTCTCATTTTCAACAATCACAAACATTCATATAACAATTTCCTTTTCCAACAATTCCCATTACTAACAATCACAAAACATTCATAAAACAATTTCCATTTCCAACAATTCTCATTTCCAACAATCACAAAACATTCATAAAATATTTTCCATTTTTAACAATTCCCAACAATTCTCATTTACAATAATCACAAAATATTCATAAAATAATTTCCATTTCTAACAATTCTCATTTTCAACAATCACAAAACATTCATAAAACAATTTCACATTCATAAAACAATTTCCACTTCCAACAATCACAAAACATTTATATAATAATTTCATTTCCAACAATCACAAAATATTCATAAAACAAATTCCATTTCTAACAATTCTCATTTCCATTAATCACAAAAAATGGGATATAATTTAATTATTAGAAAATTATAAGAAATTATATCGAAAATATTTTTTGGAGTGGATAGATTCAAATGAGCTCTAGTTTTGTTCATAGCTTGTTGCACTCACACATTGATTTAAAATCTGAATTGCAAACTTTTTCAATTCTGGAACACCATTTCCGAATTGATTCCATTAAGAAATTGTAAGTTATAAAATAACAAAAGTAGCATTATAAACAAAATAAAGTAATAATTAATTTTCAACAAATAAAAAAAAGCAAATAACTAATACCTGGATAAAGTTTTCCTCTTTGTCGAATAGCAATCGACATTTCAAAATCCCCATAAGATAACTTATAAAGTTTCATTTGTGAGCTTAACAGATCTTGCATCGCGTCAATATTAACAATTGTTGTAATAGTTAAAAGCATTCCTCTATTAACTTCAGGTTGCTTACTAAAATCCAGTCTAAAATAAACATTAGGATTAAAAAATGTCCCAGCTGTAAAAACGGAGAAGAAAGTTTTCTTTCCCTTCTCTCATTAATGATTGAAAGATATGGTGTGTGCAAAGAAGGCACATGTTTCAGATTAGCCTTGATTGCTTCTGTCGCTTTCTCCATAGCATCAAAAATATAACTCATTGTTGGCTTTTCTTCACTATCAGCCAAACGAAGCACCCTCACTAAAGGCTCACAAACTCGGATAACAAATTGACATTGAGACCCAAATTTTATATCTTCCAGTATAATATTACAAACCTCCACTCCAACATTAGACCTAGCATGTTGAGATACAATCTACTTATCACTTGTAAACATTTTTCTTAATTCTTTCTTCATTAAAACAAAAGACTGAACTGATAAGAATTTGTTGCAAATCTTGTCACAACAGAAAAACATAAATTTCTACCATTGGTAAACTCTTTTCTCATCAAATTCAATACACATGCATGATTATAAATAAACTTTGTTACCTTTTTAGCTTTTTGCATAGTCTCATCAATAACAGGGAAATACCTAAGATCTCCTATATTTTCTAGCATTAGGTCAATACAAAGTGTAATACAAGGAGTCCAAAAAAAGAATTATACGTATTCTGCAACCTTTATAAGTGAAATCATTGTTAATAATAAACTAAACAATATTTTCTGGTCTTACTTTATTCACAACTTCATCAAATATCCCAAACAAAGTCTCAGTATTTCTAATAAGGCCAGATGTATCAATAGATTTCAAAAACATAGAGCCATTTGTAGAATAAACTAAAAAATTTATAATAGACTCTTGTTTCTTATTTGTCCGACCATCACAAATGACTGAACATCTATAAGTACCCCAATTCACTCTTCTTTCAGCCGAATAGCTTTTAATTTCAGAAACATAACAGCTCAAAAGTTTACCTTTTAAGTCATCAATCGAAGGGCCTTTGTATTATAAACCATAAGAGGCTATTGCATCCATCATAGGTTGATAATAATAAGATTGAGAAGCATTGAATGATGAACCTGTATCATACCACCATCTAGCTACTGCCATATCGACATTGTGAGCTACATCTCTTGATTACATTGCATTATGAATTGAAGGTTGAGCTCTAGCAGTTGTACGTGGTGCAAAGAAACTAGTCACTTGCCTTCTTCTCTTCCCCACATCAAGTTCAGATACTTCTTCTTGATCTTGAGATAGAACATTATCAGTACCAGTACCAGTACCAGTACCACTACTACTACCACTATCATCTTCAATATTTCTGTAACAGCCTGGACCACCCGTTTACAAATATTGTCCAATTTAGGCCTTGGCCCAACCAAGCCCTCACGGTTTTGCTCTTTCCATCTCTTAGAAAAACATGTCTATGAGGGAGAGATTTTCATAGCCTTATAAAGCCTACTTCGTTCCCCTCTTCAATCGATATGAGAATCTAACAGTCCACCCCCTTGGAGGTCCAGCGTCCTCGCTGACCCACAAGCCTAGATCCACCTCCCTTGAAGGCCCAGCATCCTTGTTGGCACACAGGCCTAGATCCACCCCTTGAAGGCCCAACGTCCTTGCTGGCACATCAACCCAGGTACTGGCTCTGATACCATTTATAATAGCCGGGACCACCTGCTCACAGATATTTTCTGCTTTGGGCCTTGGCCCAGTCAAACCCTCACGGTTTTGCTCTTCCCATCCCTTAGGAAAACGTGTCTATGAGGGAGAGATTTTCATAGCCTTATAAGGCCTACTTCGTTTTCCTCTCCAATCGATATGGGAATCTAACAATTTCTATAATCACTACTGAAATTAGAAAACGAACTTATACTACCAATTTCAAAATTCAACCTTTCCCTTCTATCTCTTTTATGTTGAAATTCATTAAGCAATGTTTTTATTTGCCACTTTACATCATGACTTGCTTTTTTACAAGGTTCTACATCTCCTTTAACCCCAGTTAAATGTTTCTTCAATCATGTGATTCCTCTACCTTTCAAATGCTTGTTACAAAACAAGCAAATTGTATGATTTTCATACCTGGGACTAATGTAGCATGAGCCCAAGCTGAATCATTATATGTTCCTAAAGTAGTTTGATCAGGAGTAGTTGAACTTCCTTCTATTTATCTGTAAGAAAAATATAATGATGCTAATTTTGTAAGAAATTAATCATTTAGTAGTATTATCAGCAAAATTAGCAATAATATGTAAAGAACCCCCAAACCATTATCACATAGTTTTTTTTAACTAATTGGCCTCTTACAATATTCAAAATGAATCAAGAAGATTAGGGATAATAAAATATTCCACTGTAAATTTGGATAAGATTATTATAATTAAATTGAAATTTAAAAACTAATATACACCTTAAACATTGCAATTACTTATGACTTCTTAAACAAATAATAAAAATTAATTTAATCTAAAATTTAATAACTCAAACTTTAGATATAACTAAAGTAGTCAATTCTAATTGTTGTCTTTCTATATGAATATGATGTCATTTGAGCTCTTTCAATTTAGGTTTTTTTTCTGTATGTTTAGATAAATTATCTTTTCTTCAAGTAATGGTAATATAATTGCACTTACAACTCTATGCCATTTAGCATAGCATGAATGAGTCTTCTTATAAATATGATGCCATTTAGCAAAGCATGAATGGATCTTCTTAATTTTTTGTTTTTATTTTCAAATTTAGTAAAGTTTGTTTATTTCAAAAATTCAATGTGAACCAGACCAACCAACAAACCACTACAATTAACCACAATACATTGCAATATATGGCCATTAAGTTTCATGAACAAAACATTCGGCTCTCACATTTTCATTACCAAATACCAACCAAACCAACCACAAATTTCATGTTTTCATTACCAAAACTAAAAACCAACCGAACCAACCACAAATTTCACATTTCCGTTACCATTTACCAACTTCAAATGCAAGCCAACTCCAAGTCTCCAATACAAACAATTAACCATAAATCTTTCACAATTTCATTGCTCACAACACAAACAATTAACAGAAACATTCTAACAGAAATTGAAAAAAAAACCACACCCAACAAACATAAATTCACAATCTGATTCGGTGATGGGTCGAGTCCAGATTTGGGTATTATTCCCAGATCTGTTGGATTGATGCGTGTGTGCCTTGGTGGTTGTCGGAGACGCAGAGCTGATGGTGGTCGATGGCGATAAGCGGAGGTGGCAACTCGCAACAGGCAGAGTTGGCAACAGGCGGAGACGACGTCGTGTGGTGGAGTGGCAACCAAGCACCGCCAGAGAGCCCCACAAACTGTCTGGAGTAGAGGAGAGGATGACAAGAGCGATAGAGATAGGAGAGGAGGAGTCTGTGAGAGAGAAAGCAAAAACAAAAAATGAGAGGCAAAATAGAAGCATTTTTTGTTTTGTTTTTGTAGATTAGTCCTAAAAAATTGGAGATTCATAGTACTAGCCCAGTATCATTCTGGTATTGTGAGTATCTGCAGGTACCAGGTGAAAATGCTTGGTATCGACCGGTACTTGCAGTCGGTACCAGGTGAAAATACTGGGTACCGATTGATTACAACATATGACCAAATCAAAGCCACTTCCTAGGTTTACCTGTGCCTTTTTCTTTTTCATTTTTAAAATCCTAGAGGCAGCAAGCACGCGTATTGGATCCTATCATATTCACGGCAAGCTACAAGAATCTAACACTTAAAATCATATTTAAACTCATCTAGTCATCAAGCCGAACAAATAACTAAATTAGATTTCATCCAGAATATGGTATATACATTAAACAAATCCCCTTTAGCTACCTGGCACTTTTACCAGTGATTAAGTTGTTCTCACTTGCACCTGGCATTATACCGAACAATTGGCTCGTAGAAGAGCATGAGTTTGTGGATCCAACAATGAACCCATTAGGCCTCACTAACACCCATGTTTTGTCAAAATTGGTGGGCTCTTCAATCTCCATTTGATTTTTTAAAAGAATATTTTTATCCAATTGCGCGATATTAATATGCAAGTCTATGTAGTTACTGATACCCACTAAAGAAGGACAAATGGGACCAAACAAGTTGAAGATATTTCAATCAGAATTCCATTTTTTTTATATACTTGACTTCTTAGTTCTGATTAAGACTGTATCTTATTCTAATCCATTTTTAAAAACTCTGAATTTGCCATCCACTTGCAATATAAAAGGAATTTAAATTATACTTGTGTTCGAAATAATCTTTAATACATAAAAACTCTTTTGTCAGTTTATCTCATCAACCTAGAATTGAATAGGCACCAAAGGCTGACATTCGCACCAATAATTCAAGATAAGATCTTCGCCAAACTTGTAGACTATGCATTTGATGATTAGTTTTCTACCACATTATCAAACAAAGATATTCCAACTTTATGCCTATTTAATGTGCACTAATCTGGTTTGTTAACCTTCCAGAAGCTAAGCAATCAATTGCTGTAAGTACCCCATACGCAACTCCGACAACGTTTTTTATTACTATAGTTGTCAAAGCACAAAAAGCAAGACCAATATCAAAGGTTTCTCCAATAAACGATCTTAATTAGATAAGATTAGTCATCACATCAATAGTTATGGTTTAATTAATTTCATTTGCACTAGTTGTATTTAAATTATACAGCAATCGAACCTTGTAGTTAAGTAGCGATAAGGGTTTAAATCTTAGTTAAAAAAAGTCACTAGCGTTTCATAACCTATAGTTAAAGCAAGATTAGGAACACAATATCTTGAAAACGTATGTTACTTTCCAAATGGAAGAGCCAATAGTCGAGCAATAGCCATGGAAATTGGAAGGAAAACATCTGGCATCCCGATTTATTCTTTTACCAGGTTAGGTTCGAACACTATTTGCATGGACATTGATCTCCATAACTTGTGAGATTAATACCAACGTACGGACTTGGAAGGCACCAAGTGCATTGCTTATTCTTGAGTGAGGTCTTGTGTCTGGTTAACGGAAGATGATCATTCTGAGATAAGATAGTGATATTAAAATGATGTAAAGATGGCCTTCGCCTCCACTAGGTATCAAATCTAGTGGAGCTTTTTATTATGCTTTCGGATATGATCAAAAAAGAAAGCAAAAAAAACTGTAAAGATGACTATTGATTTAGCTTACATGGTGAAGAGGATCTTGGGTGCTATTTGAGCATGAAACAGGAATTATTTGAAGCAGCTAAGATGTTGCATGAAATCTCCATCACTGGAAGGAGACATTTGATTTCTTATCTGGAAATATGATTCTAATTTCTATGAAAGAAACACATATAATCTATAAACTTGTACTGCAGATATAGTGTTATCAAGTTATCAGCTTTACTGTGTCACAGTCCTGTATTTCAGAGTACAAGTCGCTATGAGATAAACAGCTTCATCAAAGGATGACACTAAGACACAAATCGAAGCATCAAACATACAATATAAACAACAAAACATTAACCTCGCAAGTAACAAAGAAACCATTTTCTTTTTTCATGTCAGAGAGTTCCCTGGCTTTCGTTGAATGTTCACCTCATTTACGAACAAGAATGTCCTTTTCTTTTATCGCCCTTTCGGGTTGACAATCTGAGAGAAGATGTCGTTGGAGTCATCAGTTGTCATATTCATCTCATGATCATTTCCAGGGCGGAAAGATGCCACACTGTGGTTTCTTAGACTCTCATCAGAAGTTTCACTTCCCCCTCCTATTGAACTGTGTTTAGATCCATCAGGGTTATCCTGAACTTGGAGAGCAAACTCTAGATTCCATAACACGTCTCCCATTGAGGGACGTTCATAGCCGGCATCAGCCAAGCATTTCTCAGCGCAGTCTGCGAACTTTTTCAGGCATTCAGGTGCGATTTGTCCCTTAATATGAGGATCAACGATGTCGCCAAGAACTCCCTTTCGTTTACAGTGAAGGGCCCAATCTGCAAGACTAACTTGTTCCTTTGGAAGACTAGGGTTTAGAGCAGGCCTTGCACACAATGCCTCGAAAAGGACAACCCCAAATGAATAGACATCGGACTTTTCGGTCAGTTGTTGCCTCCTGAAGTATTCAGGATCCAAGTAGCCAAAACTACCCTTGACCACAGTGCTAACATGTCCCTTTTCCATGTTGGGACCAGTTTTTGAGAGACCAAAATCTGAAACCTTGGCAACCCAATTCTCATCCAAGAGAATGTTTGTAGTCTTAACATCTCTGTGAATGATTGTGTACTTGGCCCCAGTATGCAGGTAGTGGAGTCCTCTGGCAGCTCCAATGCAAATCTCCAACCTTTGCTTCCATGATAGCTTAGGTTTCTTACTATTATACAGATGCTCCCTCATTGTCCCAAGTGCCATGTAGTCATAAACCAAGCACATCTCCTCATCTTCCTCGCAGAATCCAATCAATGAAACCAGATGCTTGTGTCTCAACTTAGAAAGCATCTCAATTTCAGTCTGGAACTCGTTAACTCCTTGTTCTGATTGTGGATTGGACCTTTTTATGGCAACCTTGGTCGTATTATCAATAACACCTCTGTACACCTTGCCAAATCCTCCAATACCAATAACATTGGACTCATCAAAATTCTTAGTTGCTTTTCTAATCTCTGGCAGCGTGAAGTGGCGACAAAGACCCTGAGCCAGTGAGGAAAGGTGGCCGCTATTACTCTTTCCAGAGATTGTTGATTTACTTGTTGAAGTGTGGGAGTTCCCGTAAATTGGTAGCCAGCTAGATGTATGTGAATCAGGACCAGGGAGTCTCTTCTTCTTTTGGTAAACAGCAACACAGATTGCAGCCACCACACAAATGCCAGCAGCCCCTCCAGCTGCGCCTCCAATTACCATTTTGTTATTTGATTTGAATTCCTTTCGGCTAGACTCTGCCACAACCTTGGCAAGCATTGCTGAGAGCTCAGGATTGGGTCCTGCCAGGTTCTTTTTTCCATCACTCATCTTAAATATCTCTATTCCATTGACAGATGCGTCATAGTATTCTGGTTTTGATAGGGTTGATGGATGCAAGTCTATTCGAATATCTTCATCTCCTGGCCTATCATTGACAAAAACAGCAAAGTCCTTGTAAGTTGGTACTCCTATCCCTCCTGTCCAGCCAATTATATCAGCTGGAGTAGGATCAGCTTCGGCACTCGCATTGTTGATGTAGATATTAAAAACTTTCTGGTTAACTTTCGTCATCTGGAACTCGCAGAAATGTAACCTGACAAAATATGTGAAATTGGCATCAACCTGAAACAGCCATGTCAGGTTGAATTGTAGGTTCACGTCTTTGGAAGGCCCCATGCCTCTTGCAGTTGCATAAACATCAGATGGTGCTGTGTAATCTGGCAAATTTCCATACTGTATTGTAACATTTTCGCTCTGCAAGTTAACTCCAGTTGCAGCACCATATAAATAAGGCATGTCATTGTACCAAGTCCTTGTAAGCCCACCAGAGTCTTTGTTTGGAGGAATATACTGCCCTGCAACATTGATTCTGTACATGGTCTGCAAATTTGAGTTTGTTGCATCAAAAGTTTGGTCAGAAAACCCCACCATAGTCCCTGTGCCGAAGATGTCAGGTATCGGAATCAACTCAATTGCATTTACAAATGCAAATGCATCAGGCTTATTTTCTGGCTTAAAGGTCACTTCTAGAACCTGAGTTTCCAACGGAGCCAAAGAATACTCTTTGACTAGATAGGCCTGCGTGAGTGCCTGAGCAGTAATGGAAGCACTGAAATTGTTGAGAAGGGTAATTCCAGCGGCGACAACCGAGAAATAGGAGTTGGAAATGTTGAGGTTTAAATAATCAGCTGGATAAAAGGAGAGCCTCAGCAAAAGACGCTTCTTGGGCTCAATTGGGAGCTTATAGGTTGCTTCAGCAGTGAAAATTCTTGCATTCATGTACGGGACTGCCGAGAGAATTGAAGGGTCTTGATACCGTGCTCTCGCTTGCGGATGATTTCCAGCCACGTACTTGGCATCTGGTTCCCAGTTTCGGCCATCACTGTCCGTGCCACCATCTTCAGACCCACAATTCAAAGACAAAACTTTGGGGTCTGAACCTGATACGTAGAGGGCATTTAAAAGAACAGAGAAACATGCAAAACACAACAAAATGTCTGTTTTCGCATACATGGCTAAAGGTGAAAGGGCAAGGAGCTTCTTCACCTCGGCGTACAGGAAAAGGAAAGGAAAGGCAGATCAAACAAAAAGCTTTCCTGTACGCCGGAATCTACAAAAAATACTGATACTGGTTTCTCCTTATTGTATATCTGTGGATGGAGTTCTGTAGCCTACTCAAGCTCAAGCCATTCTTTGTTAAGCATAGGCGCTCATGCCTGGATTAGATGGAAAAGGGACCAGGCAAGAAGAGATGGTAAATCTATGTATTTTCTTTTATGGTACTGGCTTTTTTTTCCCCCCCTTTCTTTTTACTTCTCATTTTCTTTTGTTGAAATTGGCAGGCAGTTGGAAATTGATGATGGAGAGAAATAATCGTGCATTACTGTCTTTGGTTGTTTCTCGAATTCCTATTGAAAGCCACTAAATCAGGCTATATTTAGCACAGGTTTCCTGTAACTTCTCTGGATTGCTTCATGAAGGCAATTGTTACAGCCTGTCAAACTAAACGGAACAAAAATCAGGAGAAACTCTTGTGCTATTTTTAGACAATTCATAGACTCAACTATGACTTGCACAAACATTCCTTTGATTCTTACCATGTTAACGAAGAAATTATCTGAAGAACCATAGTATGCGTGTTATGGCCATATCAACCAACAGTTGAGGCTAATTACCACCTTCATATTTCAATAACAAGAGCAAAATTCCACTTGGAACTCCATGGAGATGCAAGAATCTTGGGGTTGGGGTTTAGGAAAGGATTTTATGCAAAGAAGCAAAATCTGATATTGTGATAATAAACACATGTGAAACCAATGTCATGATATTGGTGGTTGCAGAAACAAAAACATGTCTTATCTTGCCTTAGAGTGTGATGGCGATCAAGACGTTGCTATATGTTCTTCAAGACATTGAAACGTAATGCTACACAGTCTACTTTGTTTAGAAAGAACTAAATAACGCACCAAAATAAAAATAAGTCAGCCTACTGAATGCACTACCATTAAAATAGAAAATTAAATAACTATGTCTTAACATTATTTATTCACACTACAAGAAAATTGTAAATTACCGGTAGAAAAAATTCCGTAATAAATTAGTTACGGAAACAACTTTTCGTTGGTAAAATTATCGGAAAAAAAGATAATTTGCAACGGGAAAAAATGTGTTAGTAAAGGAGGAGACAAAACTTTGCTAACAAAAATTAGCGACAGATCAGTAAGTCGTTATAAAAGTAGGTACCAATGATTCCCGACAAAACAATGCCTACAAATTTACCGACAGAAATGAACTCCATCAGTAATATACTGATCCGTCAGTAAATCCAACAATGTCAGCTTGTTATTTTAATTCGAAGGAAAACGACGTAGTTTGTTCAACCACAAACGATGTCGTTTCGATGTCGTTTCTTTATCACGTTTAGCTAGGGCGTCGAACCCCTCTCCCTATCTGTTGAAGGTGTCTGAAAATGTTGTGATTTTTTCCCTCCAACTCATTGTTGTCGTCCTCTATTATTCTCCATTTATACACCATCATCATCATCATCTCTGTCTCCGGTTAGTCGTCCATTGTGGTTAGTTATTCCTCCTTTCCACTTGGTTTTTTATTTTTTTGCTTGTTATTATTAGGGAAGTTTTTGTTTGGGTTGGTTTTGGTTGATGTCCTTTGTGGTGTCTGCATTTATTTCAGCTATTAATGGTTCATTGTGTGTCTGAATGTGTTCCTATTGGTGAAGAATGCCAGGTACTAGTGTTTTTGTTAATAGTTAGGGATTAATTTGTTATGCCTATAAAGTGTTCGATGAAAAGCTTAAAGGGATTTTTTTAATATAATAAGTTAAATGGATTCAGATAAAGTGTGGATTTAGACACAGTGTGAAAAGGATTCGGATACAATGTTTAGACAAAGCAGTGTAATAATACTTAAATTTGTTGGTTTAGTGAAAAATTCATAATTAAACTAGTATATAATTTTCGGAATCTTAATTGTTAGCAATAACAGAAGGCTAAAACATATGTTAGGAAAAAAAAAGCCATAATGATGATGGTGAATTAAGCATAAGTTGATTAGATTTAGAACTAAAAGCAATTAAGTGAGACAAATCATTGATGACATGGCATTGATGGGGATAGATACAAATTTGGCATGTCTTTTGCACCTTTAGAATTAGTTTATACTGTACATTAATTATAGTCCTAGGAGTTAGGGATTGAAAATAAAAATACAATACCTATAATAGATATTAGGTCTTAAAATTAAATTGAAATGCCAAAGTTACATCTTAGGGCTTAAAAATAAAATAAAATAAAAACGGAATACCTAAAATGAATATTAGCTGTTGGAATCTAAAGAAAATGCCTATAGTAGTTTCATAAGACTTGAAATGAAAAATGAAATGCTTATAGGTAGTTCTTAGGGCTTAAAACTAAACTAAAATGAAATGGAATCTCTAGAATGATTATTAGGGCTTTAAAATAGAGAAAATGTTTAAAGTTGTATCATAGGACTTGAAATAAAAATGAAACGCTTAAAAGTAGACCTTGGCTTAAAAATAAAATATTTAGAATGAATTTCAGTGAGATAAAATAAAATAAAATAAGTATAATGAATATTAGGGCTTTGAAATGAAAATGTTAAGAGTGGTGTCAGGATTTAAAATGAAATTGATATATCTAGAGCTAGGTTATAATGCTTAAGAAATAAAATGAAATAAGAGATGACTAAACTAAATTATTACATGACTAAACTAAAATTTGAAACATGCTTGTTCGTTTATGAATAGTATATCAGTTTGATGTTTTATTTCTTTGAGGCATCCTTACAAGTGTTATATTTAACATAGTCACAATAGGATTATTAATCTTATGTTGTTAATTGCAGTTATGCTTTTAATAATGAAGTGGATGTTCATTTCTATATTTCTTATATTTGATTAAAATAAAACTTGTAAATTTAACTTAATTAATAACTTGGATTACTTTCATTGAGGTTTAAAATTGAACATAATGATTGATTCACAATAAAATGAAGAGTTGAAATGAAGAATGATCGAGTATATGCTGATTTTGTACATTACTAGAGATTTCATCCAAGCTGTCCAAGTTTTTATTTTCCTTTAGATGTGCTTCATTATGTATGTTTAATCTCTTCTCAACTTGAAAAATATCATAGCTTAATGTATTGTGCTGAAAAGAACTATGCATTGGATATTTCATGCGAAAATGTTGATTGATATGCTTATGACATATCTGGAATGTTTCTTTTAGTGGTTCATTAGTTTATAGAAAGATTGTTTTATTAGTTAAATTATGAAAAGATATGTATCTTGATTGAGTTATATGTGTAATTGCTAATTAAAGACTACTTTTAAAGTATTATAAGATGAAATAGGGGCTACTGAAGTTTATGAAGAATTGTTCAGATAGGCTATGTTAATTATAAGCTTTTCTTCATACAAATTTGATGACAAAGAAGCCTATATGAATGCAGAAGTGTTACATGCTCTTTTAGTGTGTCATTACATGAAAAATTTTCATATTTTTACCATAAGAACCATGTCTTCTAGGTTTAGGTTGTGAACCATACATATATACATGGAATTTCTTTTTAACTTTGGATATAGAAGATAATACAGGAGCATTGAAGTTTCTATGCCTATAATTGGAGTCTATATGCTCATATGATGACATAGGAAATGGCTCAATAATATGCACATTATTTTTATTACAAAAAATTTTCTTATCGTTAGATGATGTACTTCTTTAAGTGTAATCAATTACATGCTTACCATTTAAGGTTTTTTGGGACCCAAGATGAATTCTTTCACCTACTAAATTGAAATAATAAAATAAAGCTTTAAGGATATTTCTCCCTTTTCAATACCTCATTCTCATGCAATAAACATGCTCATTTTCTTTTCCAGCAACCACATTCTTGGAATATATAAGGTCATACACATAACATTTCAATTGCTCATCTCAATTAATATGCATTAGAGAGTTTTTGAGCTTCTTTATACCTGGAAGATATTTTCTTCATTTTTATGCTTATAGCCTCTAGGCATTCAACTAACTCATCATATGAAAGATTAATATCATAATTTTTATTCTCATTACAATAGATTTAGCAATGGGGTAGCTTATTATTATTAGATATCAAGCACAAACTTTGCATAATACTTTTTGCTTCATGACTTTAAGAAATAATAGTGTCATCTTATTAAGCCTTTAAATGCTTTCTTCTTTTTATTAATTACTTTTCTCTCTTAATCTTTAATAATTTTTTAAATTTCTTTGTGATTATATTTATATCATCCTTATTAGTCTTACTTATATAGGTCTTATATGTAAATTTCTTTCACTTTAGAGACTTTAAAAATCACACCTCTTCTTGAAGTAAGCTCCTTTTCATGTAATTCATTCATCTACATCTCATAAGTTTAATGAGTAGATTAGCTTTTCCAATGGTATGGTCCTTAATTTTTATATTTTTATTTATTTTCTTTCTTACAGGGCGTGTTCTGTGTTGAAGAGTGCCAATAATTGCCTCATTTGTCTTCTTTTTAGTTTGCAATTATCTGTCTATTAAGGTAAGTTGTTCAACTAAGTAATGTCTAAAACGTGATCAACTTTTTGTTGCTCTTTGCAATTTTACTTATATAAATGATTGATGAGATTTTAGGCTAGAGTTTAATAGTCTAAGTATTTATGTTTAGGCATTGTTTAAATTGAAACATAAAGACTTGAACTTGTAGGTGATTAATTCAAACTTAGTATTAACATAAGAAATTCACGTAACTGACATAACAATTCTTTGCATAATAAACCCATATGATGATATATAGGCTACAAACCTGTGATGTAACTCGCATGAGACTTATCGGTGAAAAATTCACGAGTCTAGGAGTCACAATAAGAACTTGCTTTCTCAATTCATCTGGTCTAACAATACCACATACTATAGTGCTTGTTTAAAGTCAAATTTTGGAAATGAACTTACAGGTGATTAAATCAAACTTAGTATTAACATAAGAAATTCACCTAATTGACAAGACAGTTCTTTGCATAATAAACCCCTAGGATAATATATAGGCTGAAAACTTATGATACAACTCTTATAAGGCTTATTGGTGAAAATTTTCATGACAGCGAGAACTTGCTTTATCGATTCATCTGGTCTAGCAATATCACGTACTATAGTGTTTTTTAATTTCCACTAATATTGTAAACCAATTTCTACTCTTTTATTTTTATATAAAGTTAGAAAAATAATATGTTGGTGCTTTTTTTTTTACTTCTTAATGTCATTTCTTGCAGGATTTTGGTTGGAAATTTGCTTTATTTGACTGATACTCACATATATTGTCCATCAATTAAGTCAATAAATCGATAGGCTAAGTATAATTCATTTGTAGGTTGCTTATACAATATTAAGATATGTTAAGGATAATAAAGATGAAAGCCTTATCTTTCCTAAAAACATTCTTCTATGATTGTAAGGTTCTTATGACTTAGAATGTGGTTATTGTCCAATCACTAAGGGGGAATTGGTTATTGAGATATCTAATTATGAAATCATATGATAGGATAGGTTGGTTTCAATTTGGAGGGGAAATGGTTAGAAACTTGTAAAAACTTTGGGGAAATGAAGGATCTACTGATGTGTAAAGTAAAGACTAAATGTTTTGTAAGATTAATATAGATACTATTGTAATGATTATTATATCTTAATATAGTCACTTTTTTAAATAATAGTTTTGTAGAAGTGAGTAATATTGATAGATCTTGGATATATAGAAGATTAACACCCGATGGTTTCATTAATCCTGAGCTTATTGAGGAAGTTGGAGCTTTATTCACTATGCATGTTCTCAACTGCATATATGAATGTTTCAAAGATTAGATTTTCATGTAAAAAGTGAAAACATATTCGTTTTCTTCCTATTGATGAAGTGAATATCCATTTGTTAAGAAAATGGTTTGTTCCAAATTATTTTGAGTGGACACGATATAGATAGCCATTAATTTGTAGCACTTTGAAATAAACTCATCAATAAATGTGGATGGGTTTTAAGAGGGGATTGGATTTATAACAAATAATGTGGGTGTGATAGTGTAGATTATATAATGTTTTAATGGGTAGTTTAGTATGTGTTTAGTAGTTAAATTGAATTATTAATGCATGTTTAGGTTAGCTTTGAGTTATTGAGTTAGATATTTGTGTTTTGAGTGTTTTGTGGGTTAGAGAACACTTTTGAGTTTCAATTTTATGTTTTTGAGATTTTTTGATGTGTTTGCTAGTGTTTCAGGGCAAATACAAAAGAATGAAGGAGATTCGAAGAAAACCCAGAAGAGAAACTAGGCTCACGATTGCGGGCCATAAGCCATGATTGTGATAGAAGCATCAGAGAGGAGCTATGATCGTGACAGATGGCTCATTCAGGGGCCACAATTGTGGCTTGTGTGACAGAACATATAGACAACCTTCCTAACATGATTTTTCGAGGGACTTTCAGACCTTTCGGACTAAAAAAAAAGCCCTAAAGTTACCCAAATTAGAAAACCTATAAAAAGGTTAATGAAGAAACCCTAAAAGAGCCGCCAATCTGCCACATTGGGAAACACTCTAAAAGGAGAGAAGAAGAAGATAGAGAAAGAAGCGGGTCTTCACGGTTGCTGCTTTCCCGACTTCAAGGAGCAAAGGACTCTTGCGGACTTCAATGAGGCATAATTCGGTTGGGAAAATCATCAACCTTATTGGAACATATACAATTCTGAGTGGCAAAACCAATAAGATTTTTGTCGATCTAACAATGTAAGGACTTACTTGGGACATCAAGATCTATTAGGATTTCAACCAAATGAGTCCAGTTCATAGGATTCTAAATTAGATCGGACCATGGATAAGCTCAAGAATGTGGAAGAGGCCCAGAAGAGATTGGAAGAGAAGTTTGAGCAAGTAACAGAAGATCATGCCTTTTCTATTCACAACCTAGTGGTTCAAAAGGGCCAGCTTTCCAGGGAATTTTGCAAGCAAAGTGTGGAAAATTGTCTGTACAACATGAAAGTAAATTCAAAAGAGCAATGCAAGACTAACACACGTAGGAGTGGGAAGAGTTAGGAGAACCAACAGATAGACCAGCTAAAACCCACTCTATAGAAGACCAAAAGAAGGAGAAAATTGATGAAGAAAAGAATGAGGACCCTCCCTATGTTCCTCCTCCACCTTACCCATTAAGCATACCATTCATGAAAATTGATGTGTTAGAATCTTTAAAAGAATAAGACGAAGATGAACAGATAACAACCAAGATAGAGGCTCAAAAAGATATAAAAGTCTCTATTCACGAGGTGAAAGCTAAAGAGGAGATGAGGGTGAATGACGAAGAATATGAACAACCCACCCTCTTATAAGATAAACTGTTGGATTCGTTAGAAGATTCTGAGAGTTTCTTTATTCCCTATTTTATTTACAGTTTGTTATGAAAAGGATATTACTGAATTTAATTAGTTTTCTCAACTTTATCAATATTATCCTTTTGATCATCTTGCAATTTGTAGCTTATTTACAAGCTACCAAGTTGAATTTAGGAATCACAAGTGGAAGCAAGCCACTCATAATTCATCCCGATTGAGTTTCCAAGGATGTAAGGTCAAGCTAATGACCATAAATTAGCACGTTTAGTAATTAGATTTAAATTATGTGTAGTTAGATTTGTTTTAAATTGGGATAAATAAGTTTTCATGATTTGGAATGGTTAAGGATTACTAACTCTCTTTCTCTCTTTGAATCCAGTATAAGATAGGAAAGTAGGCTCAAAGCGTTCAACTTCCACGTCCAACACCATCGCCACCTTAATCACCTTGACAATTTTGTGTTCTAGCCCTTTCTATTTTTAATTTTGTCTTTATATTGTTCTTATGCTTCCATGTTATTTTATGTTATGTTTATTCCAACGTTATGTGCTTTTGGTTATTCTTCTCACATTGAGGATAATGTGTTGTCCAATTGTGGGGAGGGCTACGTTGTGTACATGTATGCTTTTATTTTGAATGTGAATTTTGCATATCGTATGTTTGTTAGTTTAGGATTCATGATATGATTCGTGTGATTGTGTTAATAGATAGGACTTAACGAAATTGATTTAACTTTGAACATAGTCATTTATGTTGCGAGGATTTATTAGCTCGTGAAATTAGTGACCTAGGTTACTTTGGTTAAATATATATGTTAATTAGGATATGATGTTAGTTTATTCACCCTAGGAAAATTTCTCATTCATCTATAATTTTAGGCCAATTGAATAAGTAGTGTCGCTAGTACCTTTTCATGAGAACGATTAGCTAAAGAAATGAGGTAGTTAAAAAAAGTGCAAATCATAAGCAAATAACTATTCAGCTGACCTTCAAGTTATAAATAAAGCTATTAGCCAGTTGAGAATGTGATGTAGATGAGCGGATTAACACGCATCACAAATGTGTGCCTTTGCGTCAAGAGGCTATAATGACATTCCAACCAAGCCGCTTAATAAAAACATGACCTAGTTGAGTAATCGGATCGACATTCATCACAAATATTTGTCTTCGCGTAAAAGGCTAGGTTCATGTCTATAAAATTAATAAAAAACAATGTTTTGTCAAATAAAATCTACCGATCTTGGTGAACATCTTGAATTTTCATGAAAACATACTTAAGGATAGTTACATTTTTTATTGACCAAATAATTATCAAAGTGTATGTATAAGTGATAGGGGTGAATAAACTTAACATTACGGTGTGGATTAGTTGTATATTTAGTCCAAGGTACCTAGACGTAAGTTTTGCAAGTTAATAGGTTGGAACAACTTGAGAGATTGTGTTCAAAGTTAAATTAGTTTTAGGAAGTTGAATGTCATTGCCTCACTATTGTATTGCCTATTGTGTGTTTTGCTTATTTTGTTTTTACTTAAGAACAAGCAAACATTTAAGTGTGGGATGTTGATAGTTGTAGACTATATAATGTTTTAGTGGATAGTTTAGTATGTGTTTAGTAGTTAAATTGAATTATTAATGTATGTTTAGGTTAGGTTTCGGTTATTTAGTTAGATATTTGTGTTTTGAGTGTTTTGTGGGTTAGAAAATACTTTTGAGCTTCAGTTTTATGCTTTGAGGTGTTTTGATATATTTGCTAGTGTTTCAGGACAAATATAGATGAATAAAGGAGACTTAGAGAAAACCCAAAGGAGAAACCAGGCCTACAATCGTGGCCCATAAGCCACGATTGTGACAAAAGCATCAGGAAGGAGCCACGATAGAAGGCTCATTCAAGGGCCACGATCATGGCTTGCATGACAGAACATGCTAACAATCCTCCCAACTTGAGTTGTTGAGGGACTTTTTGGATCTTTCAGACTCCGAAAAAGCCTTAGGGTTGCCAAAATTAGAAAAAACTATAAAAGGGTTAATGAAGAAACCCTAAAGGAGCCTCCAATCTGCCACATTGGGAAACAATGCAAGAGGAGAGAAGAAGAAGAAGAGAGAAAAAGAGGAAGAGAGGAGAAAGAAGTAGGTCTTCGCGGCTACTACTTTCCCAAGGCATCCTGATCGCCGTTCCAAGTGTATTTCTTTCATCTTTTTTTCCATTTTCTTAAATGTTAAGATGAATACAAATATGGCTATGGATTTGGGTTTGATTAAGATGTTCTAACTTTCTTTTGGGATTTTACCTTGAGTTAACGTTGTTCTAGTTATTATTGTGTTATTTTAATTGGGTGTTCTGATTGATTATTGTATCTTCATACTTTGGTAACAAACTGAGAGGGTGAGTCGAATGGCAAAATGATTGGGTTAGGTGATCCAATAGACCATGCAATCAATCTTATCGGTTATTATACAGAGAGATCCTATGTGAGACTTGATAGTTTTTGAGAGAGCTTAAGAACTGATTAGGTTGTGGACCGATAGTTAATCGAGAGATAACAACTTTAGTAACTCGACTTGATTAGGGTTTATTAATTAGGGATTAGTAATTATAACTCGAGAGAGAGAGTAATATACCCTATGATAGTCTAAAACTGATATCCCAATAACATAAAGGTGATTAGGTGAGCATTAATGATAGGATAAATCCCTCTTTCATAATTTGCTAAATTCTTTTATGTGATGTCCCATTGTTCAATTTTTGGTGCTCAATCTTTGATTTCGTTGAGTTAATTTTGCAAATTAATATCTTGATAATTATCTGTGTTTACTTTCTTATCCCGTTTAATTTTAATTTTATTAATTTGCTAGCCTTAGACATATAACTAAGGATTAGATTAGTCCACAACTCCTTATGGGATCGACTCTTCATAGACTACAAATTACGACCCATATACTTGCAATATTTTAAAGGCTATAAATTTATACAGCTTGCAAGTTAGTTAATAAGTTTTTGGTGTTGTTACCTAGGAGATGTAGAATTAGTCTAATTCTTTTATTCTAAGGATTAGAAAAAAAAGAAGAAAGAACTTTGGGCTCTAAAGTAGACGACATATCAATTCAGATATCACAAGGCGACAATGAGGAATCTGAGAAATTAAATGCCGAGAAGAGATGGAAAGAGCGATGATGGAGGATATACACTATAAGGAGCAAAGGGCTCTTGCGAACTTCAATGAGGCACAATTCATTTGGGGAAATCATCATCCCTATTGAAACATATACAATCTGGGGTGGTAGAACCATCCAGATTTCTATTGGCCTAATAATGTAAGGATTCACTTGGAAAATTAAGACCGATTAGGATTTTAACCAGATGAGTCCAGTTTATGGGACTCTAAATTAGATTAAATCATGGATAAGCTTATAAACATGGAAAAGGCCAAGAAGAGATTGTAAGAGAAGTTTAAGCAAGTAACAGAAGATCATGCCTTTTCTATTCACAATATAGAGGTTCGAATGTGCCAGTTTTCTAGGGAATTTTGTAAGTAAAGTGTAGAAAACTATTTACGCAATATGAAAGTAAATTAAAAAAAGAAATGCAAGACTAACAAACTTATTTGTAATGTAGGTATTTGCATCATTTGAAGAAAAATGTTAAAAACAAGATTAAAGTTGAAGGTTCAATATATAATGTTTAAAGCAAGTACATTTTGTTCACATTATTTTGAATCGTATGTGCATACAAGAGAAAGAAAAGTTCCTTGTAATAATGATGAGGGAGAAACAGGTGATGTTAATGGTAACTTGTCCATTTTCACATATGCTAGATGAACATATGGATGTTCAATAAGAAAAATGTTAACAGAAGACGAAATAGAAGCTGCCCATGGTTGTATTTTATTGAATTGTTAAAAAATTCGACATTTCGAGTAGTAAATTTAAGTTAAATTTGAAATTGATTATTTGAGTTTTCGAAGTTAGTGTTGTTCACAACTAAAATACATGATAATTCTTTTAGATTATATAAGGAATGATTGCGTGAGCTAATACCTAAAACAACACAAGATGATGTCAATAAAGAAGTTGAAAGACACTTTCCTCGATAGTTCGAGAAATATGTAAGTTTTCACTTGCAATAATTAAAATGGTTGAATTATCATATCAAAGTGTTTAAATGACATTATACTATTTAATATGATCATTTTTTGTGTAGGCTTCAAAAAATGCAATAGAGAACAAGTTCATATGTGATCTTGCAAAAGGACCATTACGAACAGTTAAATTGTATTTGTCATATTTTGTTAATGGATACAAATTTCATGCAGAATATCATGGGCATAGCAAGGCAATAGTAGATAGTGGGGTTTGCATATAGGGATAATTGATAGATTACTATAGTAAAATTATTAAAGTACTTGAAGTTGAGTACCCTGAATTGCCAATAAAACAGAGTGTGATATTTAACTGTGAATGGTTTGATCCAACTCCTAATGTTGGAACAAAAGTGCACAGTTGATACAATCTAGATAAATTAACCAGCAAAGAAGATTTAGATAATTTGAACCTTTTGTGTTGACAATGCAAGCAATCCAGGTGTATCATGTCCCTTTTCCCAGCTTACAACGAGATAAGTCAGATTGGTTGGTCATTTGCAAAGTAAAACCTAGAGGTGTTTTTTAATTACATAAAAAAGGAGAAAATAAAAGAATTGAAAGTGAAGCATTTCAGGAAGATGTTCATGAAATAAATGCATGTGTGACATATGACGAGAATGAACCTTTGAACGATCCAAATAATGAATATATTGAAATTTCATCTGGAGAGGATGAGGAGAGTGAGAGATCTGATGTTTCCCCGTTTCCGGAGCCTAACTCTTCATACATGATTATTCATGCTTGCTCTGATACCATAACCTGTCAGGCCCTATTTCCGGAGTCTAACTCTTCATACATGATTATTCATGCTTGCTCTGATACCATAACCTGTCAGGCCCCGTTTTCGGAGTCTAAATCAGACTTGCTTTCATGATCTGATACCATAATCTGTTACTTTCATGCATACGGAATATCTTAATACGTAAGTTATCTTCCAGAGATAACACCTTGATCACTTTCGGATTTATCTTCTCAAAACTCCCCTTTATTAGTCTCAGCTTAGCTCTTAGAACAGTCTACTAGTCCATTACTACCTTTCAACCTGAATCCTTTAATCATCAGCGTGGTTGAGTCCTCACTTCACACATATACTTGCTTCAGGGCTAT
>JANZXR010000003.1:25113124-25128674 GCA_027575705.1 Erythroxylum echinodendron
AACCCACATAACACAGAATTTTCATGTTCTTGAAAGCTTTCTGCCCAAAATGGCAGTTCTTGAAATTCTTGATTTTCATATCAAAAACTTAGTTTCATAAAGTATGCAACTTCTTTTGCAGAAAACAGTTGTGTATGCAACATGTAACACATTTATGATACTTTGTGCCATAGCAAAACAGAAAAAACAAATGAACATTTATGCAGAAATCGAAATTATTGAAAACAGACATTTTTTTGTCTTATTGCTTCATTATAAAACTGTAATCCACCTTAAGATCTTTGCTTGCTTCTGTATCTGACTTATGGATGCCTTTCCTCTTGATTTCCTTGCCTCTCTTGAACCTCTCCTTGATTTCCTTCATAAAAGAAACACAACTCCTATTTAACCAAAATATCCAGATTCGGCTATCTCATAATGTACATTAACTAAAATGACTTACTGTAAATCTTCACCAAGTAATGAGATTCTTAACTTCAAATAAAGCTCCTTCCTCCTTCTTTCTTTTTTCGCCTCTTGCATGCACTCGGATTCTTTCTTTAAGCTTTACAGAAATTCCTACTTAGCTCACCACTCTCTTCTTCCCACTCTTGTCCGAAGTCTCTCTTTTTCTTCTGTTCTTGCCTTCATTTACGCTGCCATTCTGCCAATAAGACAAGTCCACCATGCCTCTCCCAAAAGTCCACTTTACCCTTAGTACTTAAGTTATATACCAAAAATACCCTCAATTTCTTCTCATTCATTTATTTCATAAGCTATTATGCTTAAGTTAATGGAAAAAATTTTCATGGGGGCGACATCTGAAGAGGAGCCTGAGTTTGATTTTAATTCTTCAGAAAACGAAGATAATGATGATTTTGATTTACAATTAAGTAATAATAACTATTAATTTGTCTAAGTAATAAAATATTATATGAAAAAATGTATTATTGCATCAACAATATATTTAATTTATATTGTTTTATTAGTGGAATAATCAATAAAACGTGAATTTCAGCTTAAAATTTTGCCACACAAGAGAAAACAGGATATGACGCAGCCAAGGTTCAGGTTACCACTATTTAGAGGAGCCAGTGACTATCCAGGTGAATCATCACATTTTGCAGATGCTACAGAATCAAGTGTTGCACGTCCAGTTAATGCACATCTAGATCAGGCATCACCTTTCCCATCTACAGCCCCTGTAGAGTCACATTCCCTACCAACTGCTACACCATCCAACATGCCTGCTATACCATGCACCACCTCCACACCAACCACTACCCCTAGACTGACAGAGATATTAGGGGTAAACATTGCGGGTGAAGGAGGTTGCCTCTAACTTGGAGCTAAGGGAGTTGATGGAAGAACTTACATCACAATTATCAACAATCTGTGAGTAAAATTCTAAAAATTTTGTAATACATACATGATAACACTATAGGTTTATAGTTAAGTTATATGTTTTAATTTGAAAATGATCTAAAAATGCTTATATATTAGGTTGGTTGCATCTGGAACGTGCTCTAGAAATATCTCATCTAAGTTTAAGGAGAGGATAGATCTTAGGTTATATATAGAAGAATATCTCTCAGGCGACAAAGAATTTTTATTATCAGGAGTTTGAGGTACAAAAAATATATTCTCTAATATTTTTATTTTATCTAATTTTATACATTAATTAGATTAATATTGTATTTTATAAGTATTTATACTACGTTTTTCTTTTTTTAGAAAGAATTTTTTTGAGATTCAAAATTTGATACTGTAATTTATAATGCGTAGGAGAGATGAGCTCATGCACGTTATAGAGACTTTCTTGGTTTGATGCATAAGAATGATGTACGACCCCCTTACATATTTGAAGAAATATAGACTAGTTGATAGTAGTATTAGGCATCACCCGAGGCAATGTTCATTTGAGAGTACAATTCTGCAAACAGACGTAGAGGACCAGAGGGAGAGAGTCTACCCGTACACACTGGAGTATCTATGACCTACTAGGAGTATGCAGAAGAACTTGTAAGTATCAAAACTTTACACTTATATTCTGATTTTTGTACTTTGATGTGTAAAATTTAGAATGAAAATATATGTGTATTATGGAGAATAATAATCTTATAAATATCTGGTGTCATTAATCACTGCGTTGTTGAGTACTTGTTTTTGTTTAACAGGAGGTAAATATCATAAAAATATAAGAAATTCTACTGAAATTTTTGTAAATTATAGTTCAATTATAACAATTTATTATGAGGCAGGAAAAGTCTATAGGCATAAAGCCTACACTACGCCAGCTCGCGTTACACACTCACACTAAGAAGCATGATGGTGTGACCTTCGTCAACTCCTTATGCAGATAATTTCATGTATATAAAATCTATACTTTAATATTAATTCTTAAAAATGATTGCTTATTGACATAAACAATTATAATGATATGACCAAATACAAGAAAACATTGAATGACAATCTCAAAACTCTGAAACTGATGATGAGAGTCAGACATATCTTGATGTAATGGGTAATAGGGACCACTATGGAAGGATTTTTGGCTTAGGTTCATTTGCAAACATATGTTATTTGCAATTCTCCACATCAACTACAGCTGGATCTAGTAAGCGGTCCGTATCAAATGAGAGAGTCGTTTAGCTTGAGAACATAGTAGCGAGGCTGATAGAGTGCATAATCCAGCTCTGTAATGAGGTGGACGAGTTGAAGGAGAGGGTCAGGACTTCATTGCAGCAGTCAGAGCATCTGCCTTCATCAAAAATGGATAATTGAATGTATTTTGTGTTTTCCTACTCTTAAGTTTTTGTATAAATTCTTAATTTAACTGGTGTACATTAAATTTTTTTAATTATATTACCAATGAGGATAATTTTTACTTTATATTATTAATCAATTTTATATTGTTAACATAAATTAAATATTAAAAAATCAAATGATTATCAAGAGAAAACTTAGAGGTAGGAAAAGAGAAATGGTGGTTGAAATTTATCATAGTTAAATTTTATAAATTAGCAACCAAATATTTTAATTCCATAGGTAATTTACCGATAGAATGAGTATATTCTGTCGGTACAAATTTAGCAACGAAAAATGTTGTTCGTAGGAAAAATGTAAAATTTTGTGACGGATATTGTAATTATGCCAGTAAATTACCTACGAAATTTTGTACATACCGACGACAATACAAAATTTTGTCTCTAAAATTACTGACAGAATTATCATATTCTGTCTTTAAATTTACCGACAAAATATTATATTTCTGTCGGTAAAGTTTCCAACGACTTACCGACAAAAATATAATATTCTGTTGCTAAATTTACCGACAGAATTATACTATTATGTCACGAAATTTGTGACAAATTCATAATATCCGTCGCTAAAATTTACCTACTACCATTTTTCTGACGGCTCTTTCTATCGGTAACTTCTGCCACTAAAACTTTGTTTTTTTATAGTGTCAGATTTTTTAGTATAGAAATGTAGTTGATCTATTTTCGTCTTCATAATCTAGTAACAGGCCTCATTCACAGAACTTGAAATTTTGGTGGAACTCTTTAACCTTTCTTTCTTGTTTTTATGCAAATGATTAAACATCAAATTGGATATTGCAATTACGAACAAGATCATAAGAAGCATGCAAATTAGGCATAAACGTGCTTATATATATATATATATATTGCATAATATAGTCGTGGTACTCTTTAAAAAAAAAAAACTGTTTGAATTAGACAGAAATAAACATTAAAAAGCACACCTGGCCTCTAGTCCTAACCAAAATTGGCCAAACTTTGCTCCAAATTTAACATAGGACGTTACAAATGAACGGCACCACGCACCAATCCCCCCAACGGCCAGCCGTGACAGCCGCACTCCCACCTGCCCCTCCATTAAAGCACCCTTCCTTTCGCATCCTCCTTTAGCTGGTTGTTCCGGTGTCGTAAATTTCCCATTTTCTTCACCGGAACATCTATAACCTTATAGATTATACATACACATCCCTAAGGGGTAACATCTAATTCACCATCCCTGTTGCACACGCGCATCCACTAGCCGTCCAACGCTCCTCTAAGTTGCTGGCGGCCAACAGCTGCTGTTCGCTGTTCGCCGCTCGCAGCCACCTTCATTGTGAACCTTTTGAGCTTTTTGTTTGTCAGTCTCGTTATAAATAGTATGATGACAGACAAGGACCCTAAGACACGGGATGTGACGTTGTCCTCGCCGTTGTCATTATCATTGTCCTCATCGTCATCATCACCATCAATGCCCGACTCAGAGTCAGAGGAGTTGGAGGGGATGCCATTGGCGCCACCAAAGTGGATGAGCAAGAAACGGAGGCTGTCAAAGCAGTTGTCAATGGTGGAGACGCCGCGAGATATTGCCTGGGAAAGGAGGCGTCGTCAGTTCCTCCGGCAAGTGAAGAAGAAGGATGGCGTTGTGGACTCCGATGACTTGACGGACGATGACTTGCATGAGCTCAAAGGGTGCATAGAACTCGGGTTTGGGTTCAATGAAGAAGAAGGACAGCAACTTTGCAACACGTTACCGGCTCTGGACTTGTATTTTGCGGTGAACCGCCAGCTTTCACCAAGCCCCGTGTCGACTCCACCCAGCCGAAGATCAACCTCGTCGTTGGGTGGACGGTCGTCATCATTTGGTAGCCCTAAAAGTGAATCAGATTGGAAAATATGCAGCCCAGGTAATAATAATAGGAGACCATGCATGTCTTTAGCGCTTTCCTTCTTCAACTCAATATTTCCTTTTCACACAATTACCTTTCCATTGTTTCATTTTCGCGTACATGTACGAGCTTGATAAAACTATTTGAGAACCATTAAATGAAGAACGTGTAGGCAAAATAAGGTATGCTTAACAATTTTCATACTCAAGACATGGAACAATGTAGGATACCACTGCATAGTTTTGTACTAAAATTGTTGTCTTTTGTACTAAACAGTGACACAAATATAAGTTGAATAGAGTTTTGAAGTTAGATTGTAGATGTCGTCTACAATATACTAGACGAAATACTCAAGACTCGAATGAAAAGTTTAGTTAAAAAAGTCAAACTTAAAAGCCATTGAAAACTTCGATTTCTAAGTAGTATAGATTACAGAATTTATGTTGTTTGTTGGGAAATTTCAGGGGATAATCCTGAGCAGGTGAAGACCAAGTTGAGGCATTGGGCTCAAGCAGTGGCTTGTTCAGTTATGCAGTCTTATTGACAAAGAGTGTTGTGTAGAGGAAAGAGGGAGCGGGAGAGACAGATATGCCGTAGAAGGACAGCAAATAGAATGACAGAAACAAACGTACTGGTTGGCTTTGTTGAAGAATTACTTCTTCAGGGTTGCTTCAATGGAGGGACATGGAGCCAACAATAAAAAGAACTGGGTTCGGCGATTCAGGAATTTCTTCCATCCATCACCAAGGCCATGATCAGCAGCAGAGGAGTGTAGTTAATTTGGTGTTTTCTTTTTTCATTTGTCAAAACTTTTGGTAATTTAGAGGGTTATATATATGCATACATATATCATCACAAATATATTAACACACGAACCATCTCCTTCTTCTTCTTGTTTTTCTTAATTTCAAGCTCGTTAATGTCGTCAGAACATATGCATATGTAACAAATTAATATCCTTTTCTCTTCTTGTTCCATGGGAATTGGAGGGCACCGGTTGACTTTGTATGTGGCATCTTTTTATTTTTCTTCTGCAAGTGCACATTCAAGGTAATTATACCAGAGCATCTTGTACTTTACCCCTTGTATGGAAAACAACAATTTTACTTCAAGTTTAACCTAGTCGTTGTATATATTTATGAAAGATTTTACTTTCTCTCTCCTTTTTAATATAAGATTTGATATTTACATCCTATGAGAGATGTTAAAATTAATATTTTCATCGAGACGTAACTATGATCTTTCCTCCTTTTGTCATGCAAAATTGGACTAAAAGCTGAGCCTTTCATGCTTCACGACCTTATCACTGGTGCTCTTTTTTACTCGTAGTGAATGTTTACCAACCAATATATATAGTACTAGTGAATGTTTACCCTGACCATATCATCTAAGTTTAACAATAATTTTAATTTAAACTTAATAGAACCATAAATTTAAAAAATAGTTAACTAAAAATTTATTAATAGACTTTACTTCTCCTCTGTTTTTCACCATATAATTAATTTGACCCTCATTTCTCATGTGGAATTTCATATCATTATTTTTATGAATTACATTAACTTAATTACAAATATTTTTTGAAATAACATTAAAAGATGTATACGTATAAATTATACGTATATATTTGTATGTAATTCGTATTAAAAATAGCAATTAATATCCTAATATGAAGTTATTCTTTCGGTAAAATTTTCTTGTTAAAGCTATTCAATTTTTTCCTTGTCTTTTAACCTAGTTCTTTTTATATCATAATAAATGTATACAAATGTTTACACAGGAATAGTTATATGATAATTCAAATATGAATGCAATTACAAAATATTAGAACATTCATAAATTAATAATTCCAAATAAAAAACATGTAAATATTAAATCACAGTACAAATATGTCATTCAAATAAGTGATATTTTAAAGCATCTTCAGTTAGATATCATACTATTATTTTTTTATATCTACATGAATATTTTAAATTACAAATTCTTAAGATAATTTCTTGTTTTTAAAACAAAAATATGTAATCTTCAATAGAATAATTTATATGGCTTTTAAATAAAAAACACAATGTTATAAAAAATGAGGTTCTAATCCATAATTTTTATGATAACAAAATATATTATTGTCAATAAAGTTACGCAACGCTATTAATAACTCAATTATAATGGAATCAACCAAGATATGAAAGACCAAGTAAATCAATTAAGGAATCAAATAATGGATAAATTAAGCAAAGTGGAGTATATATACAATTCAAATAAGTTTTAAGAGGGTACAATTGAAGATCAAGTCAAGATGAGAAGAATCAACCGCTCCATTTATAATTTAACTAATGTACATTTCTTTTAACCTTTTAATTTCTCTTTGAAAAACTTAAGAGAATTATGAAATTGTGCTTTCTAGTTGTTAGGTTGACTAATGGATGTTGCATGTTTGTTTGTTCATAATTAAAGCAAAATGTTAGATTTTTGTTTTGCCTCTTCAACATGATAAAATTACCTAGAGCTTCGAATACGGAGATTAGAAGCAACCACGAATTGGAGATTAGTCATTCTCAAAAGTGTAGATATACTATTACAAAATAAAGAACCAGGAGTCATTCCCAAAGGTCTACATATGTATGCTAAATGCGTGCGCGCTGTTATGTCATTTGACAAGAAGGCCTGTGAATAAGAAAAAGCAATTGTTGCAGGCCAGAGAACGAGGAGACATGTACATCCAGAGTGCAAGGGTGGACAGGTTTTTACCACCACAGGAAGCAGATGAGTTTTACAAACATACGAATGAATCGTTTTGCAGTATAAAAACATTGTGATCTGACTTCGCCACTGAAAATACAGGATATTGGCAATGTCAACGCGGAATTCACGTTAATTATTTATAATGTTGTTGCTTAACTATATTACAGGAATGGTTTGATACAGAAAAGGAAAAATCAAACTTTGTACAGTTTGCTTCCCATGAACATACTAAATTAGACATTAGGGTAATATAACGTATTTTCAGTTGCATACGGATATTTGGCAACCACTAGTTATCAAGTTCAACAAACAAATGTCTATTCAAGGTTGAAACAGACATTTATATGCAACAAAATAAGAACTAAAAGGTCGTAAGATGACCCAGAACTTTTTTACCCAAAGAACCAACATTTTGTTACTTTTCGATCGAAGTCCTCAAGAAATGCCTATAATAATGGAACTTTACAGCTTTCCATCATCTCACTTTGTTTGGCTTCTGTTTTTGCAGTTGAAGCAAATCAGTTGATTGATGTCTATTTTTGAATTAGGATGAGAAGCACCAGAAACTTCCTTAATTTAAATAAGCTTCATTATGCATGCGAAAGTTCTCGCAACCAGCTAGCTCAAAGATTTGCATCCTATTCCTTCCATCAAAGTTTGATAGGTTCTTCTTCGATTCATCAATGGAAATGAATAATAATGGAAAAAATGTAACTGTGTGCTTGCCTATACCTCCCAGGGTTGAATCAGATGGTTACTTTCATAAGCCCCAAAATATGCTGGAGGCATCCTTGTCACTTCTTCAATTGCAAATGATTCTCATTTTGTTCACCGGTCACGCAGTTCATTTCTTCCTCAAACCTCTGGGAATCTCCTTATTTGTCTCACAAATTTTGGTATGTTCCATGGCTTTTGTTTCGTTGTGTTTCAAATGCGTTAGAAACCGTGCTAATTGGCTGACCTCTTTGATCATGTTATTTTAAAATAGACGGGACTTATTCTAGGTCCTACTTTCCTTGGGCGGACTCAAACAATGAGAAATCTAGTATTTTCTCACGAGAGTCAAGACGTGCTTGGAACAGCAGCCGGACTTGGTTGCTCATTGTTCATGTTTCTTATTGGGGTGAAGATGGACCCCACGTTGCTTTTTAGGACGGGGAAAAAGGTTGTGATCATCGGTGTCACGACTGTTCTCGCGCCGTTAGTATTTGGTTTGGGCTATCAATGGGCCTTCATAAGTACAGATCAAGGAATCATAGTGACGATTCTCCAATGTCTCTCCAGCTTCCCTGTCATTTCCTACCTCATAAGTGACTTGAAACTGACAAATTCAGAACTTGGTCGAACAGGATTATCTTCTGCATTGGCTGGTGACATTTTAAGTGTATTCCTTGTGATTTCCTGCCCCCTAATCGGTGATAATTCTGCGAAAATAATAACAAAAGATGGAGCAGCAGTTCTTGTCTTTATTTTTGTCACCCTTTTCATAATCCGACCCATTTTGGTTCGGATAGTCGAAAGGACTCGAGAAGGGAGACGAGTCAACTCTTCCACCATTCACCTTCTCGTGGTATTTCCCTTACTTGCAGAGCTATATTTTAATTTATTCCATCAAGTTCAATATATTGGCCCGTTTATAGCGGGATTAGCTGTTCCCTCCGGACCACCTTTAGGATCTGCTTTGGTAAAGACATTGGAGTCGCTTAACTCAGCCGTCCTTGTACCCCTATTCATCGCGACAGCAACTATGCGGGCAGATCTTTGGCTGATTATTGATAATTTTGATAATATCAAACTTTTTATGTTCTCTATGATCTTAATTCTCACGGTTAAGTTCATAGTATGTTCAACAATTTCATGGTTTTGCAACTTGCCTTTGATTGATGCCGTGGTACTTGCTTTCATAATGACGAGCAAAGGGATCACTGAGCTTATCATGTTCTCTATTCTGAGAGACCTTAAGGTATTATACAAGTTTCGACTTTCATACTTTTTTTACACAAGATACTAGATATCATCTGAGGTAGCTAATTGCATCTTTAATGTAAATTGCTGCAGATTATAACTAATGAACTTTTTGCTGCACTGACTCTCTGGATTACCCTCAACACAATTATCATTCCTATGCTTGTGAAAGCCATGTATGATCCTTCAAGAAAATATGCAGGTTTTCAGACGAGGAACATTACCAACTTAAAGCCATACAGTGAGTTCAGGGTTCTTGCTTGTATTCACATACCTGAAAATATAAACAATGTCTTGAAACTGTTGAACGTAATGTACCCCACCAAAGAAAGCCCCATTAATTTGTATGCTCTTCACCTTATCGAGCTAATTGGTGAATCCACTCCAGTGTTCTTCGCCCACCCGAGGAACAAATCAGTTGGTAACTTCTATTCCCAAAACGTCATCCAAGCCTTCAATAACTACGAGCGAGACAACTGGGGTACTGTCTCTGTCCACAACTTCACAGCAATTGCTCCCCGAAACCTAATGTACGAGGACATATGCACTCTTGCACTTGACAAGTTCACGTCCTTTATCCTCCTTCCCTTCCATATCAAGTGGTCTATTTGTGGGAATATTGAGTCGGAAGATGAAAAGATAAGGGCTTTGAACGCCAGGGTCCTTCATAAAGCTCCATGTTCGATTGGTATCTACTTCAATCGAGGAAAACTTGCTCGTCCACACTCAAGGCTATCATTTGAATCGTCCATTTCTGTTTGTATGTTTTTCTTTGGAGGTGCAGATGATCGAGAGGCCTTAGTTTTAGCCAAACGAATGACCAAGAACTCGAGAACAAGCCTAACAGTGGTAAGGTTCATTCCCCATATTGACAATGGTGGAGCTGACGAAGGGGAAAACAAACAAACAGTGATTACAGAGGACATGATTCTAGATGAGAAAGAGTTGAAAGATGTGAAGCAGAAAAATTACGATGAATATGTATTCTACATAGAGCATGAGGTGAGTGATGGACCTCATACGGCACTAACAATTCGTTCAGTGGTGCAAGATTATAATCTTTTCATTCTTGGAAGAAGGCATAGCGAGGAGTGCTCTCAATTATATGGTCTAACAGAATGGATGGATTATCCAGAATTAGGTCCAATTGGAGACTTGCTTGCTTCTAAGGATGTGGACATCAAAGCATCGGTGTTGGTGGTACAACAACAAAAGCAATTACATTGAGAAACATTATATGTTAATCATAGCAATAGGCAAGTACTAAACAATCAAAACAAATTGAAATTAAATTTGATCTTGTTATTGTTCACGTTTTCTTCCTATTTTTTGACTTAATATGATGTGTTCTTTTGGCAATAAGCTAACTAATCTTTGGCCTACCTAAGTTTAGACCGACCAATCTTGTAGTTTTCGACTTGGTTCCTCACAACATAAACACATTTCATATTAAGTTACGATAGGAGCTCATTTTCGAACAAGGCAATTCTTAACTTGCTGAAGTACTTATGTTAGCATGAAAATTTCGTATTGTTTACAAAGATAAAGAAGTTATATATCTCTTTCACACAAACACTCATGAGATTTTGATCCCTCCATACGATGGTAAGTTGATACTTGGATTGGTTAACATATTGTACCACAACTCTCAAGCTATTACCCATTTTAAAACATTCTCGTTTCAACCACCTTATTAGTTCTCCTAATATTCAAAATGTGCCAACAAGATCTTCATCATTAATACCCTTCAGAATATTGACTAATATCTTTAATTATTAATTTTATCGTTATATTTTCTAATGATAAATATATTTTCATAAAATTTTAATTATATTAATGGATTAAAATGAAGGACAATGAATAGAATAACTAGTAATTTTTTCTTTTATTAAATTTCCAAGGGTTAATTACATTAAAAAACCCTAACTTTCGTTAATTTTTCAATTATAATCTGAACTTAAAAAAGTAATAATAAAATGTCCAAACTTTCAATTTTTTTCAATTCTAACCCATTGTTAGCATTTCTATTATTTATACGTCAACAGTGGCTAAGATTCAAATCTTTGATTAATTAAACGACATCGTTTAGAGACTTTAGTAGACAAACTCTTTTTTTTTTAATCACTTAACCCCCTTTCTTTTTCTGACTTAACCCACTTTCTTTTTTACAGCTCCCAACAGAGAAAAACTCATCTCTTTCATTATCTTCATTATCATCTTCTTCGTTCTAGTCATTTCGCTGTAGCCAAAGGTCATTTAGCGACTTTAGTAGAGAATGAGGTTCTGGGGGATAAGGTGGAGAGAGAGGTCGTGGTGAAGTCTGGTGACACAAGAGACATTGAAAAAGAGGTCTTTGAGGAGGCAAGTGATTCACAACAACAGTTTCAGGAGGTAGGAGCATAATATGAATCGGGGGCAAACTTCGAGACTATTGAAGGTTCTAGTTCAGTGGTTGTGGATAAGAATTCAGCTGATGAAACCTTTGAGGAGGCAGTTGATACTCATAATGATGCTGGAATTGTGAAAGACTTGGTGGATGTGATTATTGATAATAAGGTGGATGAATTGGTTATAGTAGAGACTAGTAATAAGATTGATGAGGGTGGGATATTTGGTGAAGTTGGAAATGATGAACTAAATGCAGGAAAGGAGGTATCTGAAAATGACAAACCAAATGTAAGAAAGGAGGTCTCTGAAGACTTTGGAATCGCTGGAGAAAGCAAGTAGTACAGCAATCCCTGTTAGTGCAGCTTGGCGTAAAGGAGTAAGGAAATCCATGATGACACAACTAATGTGGTGGTTGAAGAAAAAGGTGAGGAGATTCACAATGATGCAACTAATCTAGTTACTGAGGAAAAATGTAAGGAGATTCATAATGATGCAACTAATCTCACAGTAGAGGATATCAAGTCTGGACCACTGCATGCAGATCAAAAAGTTGATACTGCTGAAAATAAAAATGTTAGGATTAAACAGCTTGGAAACAAAGCTGAAAAGGAGGTTAGACCTAGTGAGGCTCATTCTAAGCCTAAACTTGATTCTTCATCAGAAAGATCTGCTGGTTCTACCAACCTCTACCTGCTCGTCCAGCTGGACTTGGGTGTGTTGCTTCACTATTGGAACCTGCCCCTAGGGTCGGACAGCCACCACATGCTAATGGAACTGTGTCTCATGTGCAATCTCAACAGGCTGAAGATGATGACGAAAATGACTACTGTAGCCAAGGATATGCCAAGAGAGTACAATGAGACTGTTGAGTAAGAAAGTGGTGGCCCTGCATCAATGTCAGTTCCTATGTCGGATTTAGCCTTACTTGCTATCAAATTTAGTAGGCTTGGCATGTTAGGCATCGAAAAATGGTTGGCCAAATTGGCCAACTGTATCTTCAATCTCCTGCCTAATAAATAGAGAGCATCCCAATCTCAAGAATAAAAAGAGAGAGAGAGACGTGAGGTGAGGTGAGAGAGAAAGAAGAGAGAGACATAAAAATATTCTGTATATTTTTTGTGGATGTAGTTTTCTCCTTGTAATTCTTCAATTTTTTAGTAGTAAAATCCTTTTATCCTTGCCCTTGGTTTTTACCCAGATTTAGGAGTTTTCCACATAAAATTGTGTGTTCATTACTATTATTCAGTCTTATTTAGTTACGAACCTATTCTAATTTGGTCAATTTTCACAATAAGTGATATCAGAGCCAAGCTTTGGTGTGGTAGTGTGAAAGTGCATGTTTAGGAAAGTTCTGGCTAAGGAAAGACTTTGTAATTAAATGTTTCCATTTGTGACCCACCTCTCTTTCCTAGGAACTTACATGGTGTAGTACTCATACACGAATACAATACTATTCATATATACGGGTACTGTTTATACATACAAGTACAAATAGTGGGAGCTAAATTCTGTTCGTGATAAAAGCAATGGCAGCAAAATTTGATATTGAAAAGTTCAAGGGGAGTAATTTCTCATTGTGGAAGTTGAAGATGAAGGCTATCTTGACAAAAGATAATTGTTTGGCATCCATTAGTGAACGGATAGCTGGAGTCATAGATGAAAAGCAGAATGAGATGAACGGGAATACTATTGTGAATCTTTATCTGGTACTAGCAGATGGGGTGTTATCAAGCATAAAGGAGAAGAAAACGGCAAAAGAGATTTGGGATCACCTCACAAAATTGTACAAGGCCAAATCACTCCACAACAAAATTTTTCTAAAGAGGAAACTATATACTTTATGTATGGCAGAATCCACTTCAGTGACAGAGCACTTAAATACTTTAAATACTATATTTTCCCAACTCACATCATTGGGGCACACAATAGAGATAAATGAACGTGCGAAACTTTTACTCCAAAGTCTACCAGATTTGTATGATCAACTCGTCATCAATTTAACAAACAACACAAACACTCTCGTCTTTGACAATATTGTAGTTGTTATTCTAGAAGAAAAGAGTCGGTGCAAAAGTAAGGAAGACAGGCTGGCAAATTTATAACAAGCGGAGGCCTTTACAGTGACAAGAGAAAAATCAATAAAATGTGGCCTAAATGGGAGTCATAGTCATGGTAGATCAAAATCTAGGAGTAAGAAGAATTTCAAGTGCTACAATTATGGCAAGAAAGGGCATTTGAAGAAGGATTATTAGAATCTAAATAAGAAAGATTCTATTCCTCAAGGAAATGTGGCAACTACTTCAGACGATGGAGGTGTAATGGTCTGTGAAGCGACAACGACTATTGGAGGTAAGACAAGATTTGTTGTGTATGGCTTCTCAATTCAGCAGCTACTTTCATATGACCTCTCGAAGAGACTGGTTCCATCAATATGAATCTATCTCTGAAGGATCTGTATATAGATGTAATGATCAAGCTCTGAAGATCATTGGTATTGGCACCATCAAGCTAAAGATGTATAATAGGATAACTCAGACTATTAAAAAAGTATGACATGTGGAGGGCTTAAAGAAGAATTTATTGTCTGTAGGACAACTGGATGATCTCAGTTTCAGATTTGAGATTCAAAACAAGATCATGAAAGTGATTAAAGGAGCGCTAGTATTTATGAAAGTAGAGAAGATTTCTGGAAATTTGTACATGCTAAAGGGAGTAACTTTGCAAGAATGAGAGACATCCGTTGCTGTGACTAGTCCAGATGACAAATCAGCAATGACGTAGCATAAAAAGCTTAGATATATGTCAGAACAAGGAATGAAGATACTTGCAGAGAAGAATCTACTTCTAGGTCTCACAAAGATATCATTACCCTTCTGTGAGCATTGCATTGTGAGTAGGCAGCATCGATTGAGTTCAACACATCAAAGTTCAGAAGCAAAGAAATTATAGAATTAATTCACTCTGAAATATGGCAAGCACCAGTTACGTCCCTAGGAGGAGAAAATTTCTTTGTATCATTCATTGATCATTAATCGAGGAGATGATGGGTGTTTCCTATCAAGAGGAAGGCATATGTGTTTCTAACTTTCAATTTTTACAAAGCACTGGTGAAACTTGAATCTGGTAAGAAGATCAAGTGTTTGCAGTTAGATAATGGAGGAGGATATACTGGTAAAGAATTTGATGAATTTTGCAAGCAAAAAGGCATCAAAAGGCAGTTCACGACGGCATATATTCCTCAACAAAATAAAGTAACAGAGTAGATGAATAGAACTTTGTTAGAAAGAACAAGAGCGATGTTGAGAATTACAAGCTGAGATAAGAAATTCTGGGCAGAAGTAGTCAATATCACCTGCTATGTGGTGAATCGAGCTCCATCAACTGCAATTGAGTTGAAGAAACCATGGAGATGTGGATTGGTAAACCAGTGAATTATTCTAATCTCCATATATTTGGAAGTCATGCTTATGTGGTGTTCAATGCCCAAGAAACTACGAAGTTGGATCCCATAGATAATACCCCTTTACTCCTCAAGGAAATGTGGCAACTACTTCAGACGATGGAGGTGTAATGGTCTGTGAAGCAACAACGACTATTGGAGGTAAGAGAAGATTTGTTGTGTATGGCTTCTCAATTCAGCAGCTGCTTTCATATGACCTCTCGAAGAGACTGGTTCTATCAATATGAATCTGTCTCTGAAGGATCTGTATATAGCTGTAATGATCAAGCTCTGAAGATCATTGGTATTGGCACCATCAAGCTAAAGATGTATAATAGGATAACTCAGACTAT
>JANZXR010000003.1:25137451-25170275 GCA_027575705.1 Erythroxylum echinodendron
AGACCCATTAATTTCAAGTTGTACCAAGCAAAAGAATGTCATCTCCAATCTCTAATCTCTAATCTCAAATCTCAAATTATTAACGGTTATTATTTAAAGTAATCATAAGATTCGGAAATTTTGAAGATATTCAGCCTTTCATTTCGTCTAATAACCTCTATGCTATGTTATGTTTTAAGGAATTCCTTCCTGCGAAAATGTTAAAACAAAGAAACAATATGCAATAGTTCGAGAATATGATTAGGCGAGAGAAAAGAAATATGGAAAGTTAATCCATTAAGTGATATTGTAACAAAAGTGAACTGAAAATGTACTTTGTCATGACAAATTCTTTCAAATAAACAAAAATGCGATCATAGTTCATCTCTATGGTTTCACTCTTTTTGAAAAGACGCAAATATTTTAATTAATTCAAGAAACATTATCAATTTCATAATTAAAGCTAAAACTTAACTCATAAAACAATAACATAAAAACATAATGTTCATAAATCTATTAAGCAACAATATGGACCCTACTACTTGACCATCACATTTACAATCAGAACCTTAAGCCTTGGGGAATGATTCGTTGAGAGTCAAATTAGATTGCCCCTCCAGGTCTTATCAGGGAGGATAATCTGGCCTACGCCCAAAATCAACCCTCTAAATCCGAATTGACTAAGTTTCGAACCAAATTTGGACTCATAAAAAGTCAACCCAGCCTGACTTGAACGACCTGAATTGGTCAGAGTTAAAATAACATAAGAATCAATTGACCAAAAATGAGATTATTTTATTAAAAAAATGATCAGACTTTGGGCAAGAGAAAAAAATTGTAGCCCGTGACCAGCCTGAACCATTGTCATCTATGTCTCATGGATACAAACCGATGTTTGCGGTTAAAATAATTGTTCAGAATGAGCAGTACTGTAAGCGGTGAGGATATTTCTTCAGAATGAGCAGTGATCTTTCAAGACCTGCCTAGCAAGATCTAATGCTCCACTTTTTTTGTATATTAAGTGCAAGTTGTGGGCTGCCTCTTTCCGCAGGTCACAATACCCCGGTTTAAGGTTTTCTGTCGGATTTGTACTCTCATCCAAAAGTTTTGGAACGGGGTAATCTTTCTCACAAGTGGCAAGCACCTTCTGATAGTATGAGACTGCCATAGATACGAGTCCAACATGATGGTATGCACGAGCGATATTATATAATGCCTCCTGCAAGAGAATTTGTGCTATCATATGTGAATTACCATTCTCTAAAAACATTGCCAGTCCGTGGTTCTATATGCACAACTGCTGGATACTTCAATAACTGTAATTACAATTTTAACTCTAAACTCCCTTAAATATAAAAACCAACTCATAATTGAATCTTCGAGTTTTCACTGATATCTACATTGGAAGTCCTTCAAGCAAATTCATTAATAATAATGTGGTTTAAAATCTAATAATTTAGCAACAAAGAAGTTAAGTTGTCAAAGTGGGTAATCCAATCAACTGAAACTAAACAAGTATAACAATGGCTGCAAACCTGACTATTGGCAGTAAGTCGTAGATTGTTGTACAGGAATGCTAAGCCTTGTGCAACACATTGATGCTTGTTTTGAAGCCGAAATCCAAGCGCCAAGTTAATTAATGCAGTTCCTGGTAAAGAAGAAGAAAGAGAATTTTATATAAACTGCATTATTACCATCTAACAGATCTTATAAATACAATAACTTTAGACATAATATCCATCAAACAAAGAAAGGGAAAACAAAAAAACACGGGCAAACCTTACCAACACAAAGGTTAATTAAAGGACTTTCTGGCAATAATTTATAAGCTTCTAGGTATTCTCTTGCAGCATCTTGATGGTGGCTGCCCATCGTAAATTGATGCCCAGAAATTACTAGAGGCGGGGCACTTTCACTGTGTTTTGCTCGCATATAACGTAGAAATTTTGCATGTTTCGAATAACTCTTTCCCAACCTATGATATCATTAGAAAAAGTATACATGAACACCAGTGCATGAGTGAAATTAATGAAAGAAAATTTGAATAAACAAACATCTTCAGTGTTCCTGCCATTTTTACCAAAACCTAACATATACTAGACAGAAGAATATTTGATCAAATGAGTGCTTTCAATTTTTTTCATGATCAACTTCAAAGGAAAAGTGCAATGCAGGGTAGTTGACGTGAGATGAAAACCAAAGCAAAAAATTTTCAATGTGCTAACAAACGGATATACCATGATAACCAGTATATCTAGGCAAGCAGTTGTATGTACTAATAAGCACAGTGCATGAGGTAAAAAAAATATTCAAGTTAAGCACATAATCATCAGTGGCGCTGGTACACATCAACAATAGACTGACAGACACGTGTCTCATATGACCCTTGGATAGGAAAGCCCATAACAAAACAAATTACATTAAAGAAGATATTATATCAGTTGAAGACTAAAAGAGAGTTGCATAGTTCTCTTGGCCTCCAATATTCAATTTTCTTTTCCTGCCTTCTGTGTTGATCTTAAGAATGCATTATCTCACTTAAGCCTGGTGTATTCAAGCTTTTCAAGAAAAGAAAAAAAATCCACGCCATAACCCAAGAACTACACTCCTACGGAACACCAGAACTGCAACATTATTAGACAGACAACCTGTAGAATGTAGGAAATAATGTTGAGTTACACATATTTCAGCCCTCTATTTACAATAGTAGTTCAACACATGACCTTCATGTAGCATACAAGGAGATAGTACAAGATCTAGAATATTCAACAATGTCAAAATTAAAAAGAACTACAAATATCAATATCTCCAACACCACTCATTTTATCCTTAGATCTCTATGTATGTTAACCATAACATTTCATAAATTCATGAATTATGTCAGTTCCTCTGTTCCTACCACTTATTTTTTATTTCTCCTAAAAAATGAGATTTCCCCCTGTAGCATATAATACCCACTCGTAAACCTCAATTCATTAAAGATCTTGGGTAGAAAGCATTAAGGTAGCTTCTATATTTATGTTCTTCATTCTTTTAAATAGTACTCTTCCTGGTTTAATCTTGAGGTACTGTATGACCCATCTTATTCCTGCAAGTGCTATCTTAAATTGTACATCAATTAACTGAATATTTTCACTGCATATGCCACATCTGGTCTTTATTATGAGACAAATAGATCAAACATCTTACTAATTTCTACTAGCAACCTTCATTAATATGTTCTCCATTATCCTTCTAGTCAGTAGCTTTGTGCAATTGGCACATTGACAAACCCAGTGAAGGTTCTCCATTATCCTTCTAGTTAGTAGCTTTGTGCAATTGGCACATTGACAAACCCACATACTAGCTTCCTGATCTCTTTAATAAATTCAAGTACATAATTCCTATGTGATGTGAACATCCTTCTCTCCGTCAAGTCACTTCAATCCCAAACAAGTATTTGAGCTAACCTAGGATCCTTTATTTCAAATTCCTCAACTAATTCGGCCTTCAATTCCTCCTATGAATTCTATCAAGTGCTTTATGAAGAGGGTGACATCTTTTTGACTCTATATCCAAACCATTAATTTTGTGAATCTACAAATTATGTTTGAGTTGACTTTCTTAGGTTGCACACTCTATCCTGTTGAAATTTGCCATAAAAACCTTCTAATACCTCCATGAACACCTTTTTTTCTAAGGTTTCATCAAGCATTTTTCACGTCAAATTGTTGTACCCCCCATATGAAGTGAGCTGCCAAAGATAACGTAAATTGTTTTGACTTCCGCTATTGGTGCAAAGTTCTCTTTTTGTCAACTTTACACATACAAGCCAAATTTTAGTAACTGCTCTAATTTTATTTATACCTTCAATAACCATCAACTAGATTTGATGGTAGAAACCCATCTAGTCCGTTTCTTCTCAATCTGTCAACCACTTCCAAAATTTCATTTGCAATGCATTCCTTTATCATAGAAAGAGACCAATTATCATCTTCTAAAACTTCATGGATAGTTATTGAAATAGTTACTAATTCTAGATTTGAAACGAAAATTGTATACTGTGAAGAGATAATGGAAAGGGACATGGGGGATAGAATATTGAGTACATGATATTATTCCTTTCTCCAATGCAATAAAAAGAGGTGACAATGGGTCAAGCCGAGCTCGAGTCCACCTAGGCCTAAGCCTGGTCTAAAATTTTGTGGTTAGGCCTGAGTTTGGCCGAAAGTCAAATCAGCCTCAAAGTTTTGGACTCGAGTCCAAGCCTAATTAAATTTTTCTTAATTTTTAAAAATTAAAAACAAAGTCACTTTCTTTGAAAATTTCAGGCTTTGAGCTGGGCAGTCGGAACCCGAGTCCAAGTCCAACTCAAAGCCCAAAATTTATTATAAAAAAAAAGAGAGCTTAGCGAGTCCAGTCTGAGTAAACCTTTGCCATTCCTAGGTAAATCAAGGTACTCGCAATATTTGAATGCAAATAATTAGGATTCAGTTTTCATTACTTAAGATAAGGTTGAATCATGGATTTACATTTGACCCCACCTCATTTTTTAACTCCTTTCATTTTCCTCAACCAAAGCTCATTGAAGTTGTTGAATTTGGCCTAGCTAGCAACTTTGACTCTGCTACTTGCATATTTTGAACTCAAGGACATATTTGAACACAAGGAATGCAACCAAAGATTTTGAAAATTAAAAGAACCACCAAATGAACCCAAGAGAAAAAAAGACCACCTCAATTTGTCAATCAGATGAGTAAGTATGCATGCAAAAAGGGGTACAATTAATGAGGTGTGGCAATTAAAGCTACAACCTCTCACAGCTGTTTAGGAACATTAATTTGCAACGAAAGGACTCAAGTTGCATCAAGTACACAGCAATTCTTTTCTACAACTCCATTTTACTGAATAGGACCAACACATGAGCTCTTGGATGGTCCCATTGGATCGAAAAACTAAGTGTGATTGAAGTATTCAGCTCGGTCATCTATTTAGATACATTTAACAACACTATAAACTGTATTCAAATTCTGCCAAGAAAATTTAAAAGAATAATGGGGACTTAAGATTCTTCTTTCATCAAGAAAAGCTAAAGTACTCGATTGTTTAATCATCACAGAATGTTATAGACCAGTTTGCTCCATTTAGCTTTGAGATTTCAGATAGACCCCAGGGAGTAAAGTTTTTAATGAATATGGGAAAGGGCTGAGTAATTTTTAGCAATTTCACATACTTCATAATCAAAACTTTATGTAAGATACCACAAAACAAGGAGAGAATATAGTTCAAGTCACCTAAAGAAAGATGACCCAAATGTTGGAGCCAGATTTTAAAACTGTTGGTTGAGGAGGCATCTTGAGAAAACAATAGGTGTTTCTCGGGATCCAAGCTTGGTCACTTAAGCATACAAGTAAGGTCTTCGACAAGCTGGAGAACAGAGATGAGATTTGTGGTCAAATAAGAAGTTAAGGGTGAATGCTCCCTTGAAAAAGTACTTAAGCCATTGGCAATGGAACTTCTATGGTGGTTGATCTTGTTTACAAAATAAATTATTAAGGAGGACTATGTGACATATGACTCATTGCAATACAATTAATAAAGCAAGGTGGGGCTAGGGTTTCAAGATAATTAGCACTGGTAAAGGTCATCGCTGAATCCCTGGTCAGGGCTGACAACAATGGGCTGGCATGAAGACCACTACGGTTTCAATTCAAACAGTGCTGATGAACCTCTAATTAGCATTGATGACAAGGACGAATCAGCAGTGGCAGAAGCCAATGACAACAAAACAAACGATGGCAAACAAACTCACATACATTTGACAAATAGGTCAGGTTGATACCAGGAATAAGGCTGTTTCTTTTAAAGCATTGACGCCCGACATATTTGACAATTAAGGTCTAAGTTTTTTCAACACTAAAGACTAAAAAAAGAGCTTGAAAGCTATGATCATGTTTCAGCAGTAAAGTTGATGGAGAAGTGATCCAATAGCTATTTGCTCTAATAGCAAATATAGAGTAAGTGACAGTTATTTTTCAGAGATACATAATATGATATCCCATGATGTGAAGTCTAATTATAAAAGACTTTTCTATTACTTGTTTATTATTCAGTGTTTGCTTTTCCTATTTGTTTGTTTTAGATTTTTTTTTCTATTTTATGTTTTGTTATAACAATCCAAGTCAATTCACACGGTCTTTAAAGCCACCAATGAGATACACATAATATACGTGCAAAATCATTATTAGAATCATCATACTTGTTGATCATCGATGAACTGATTGGATTAACCAACCAAAATTAGCCTTGTATTAAACAGAAGAAAAAGCTTCAGTAACAATCAGGCGATAGTAAAAAGTCATAGTAAATCTGTCAGCTACTTGTACTGAAAAACAAGCAAGCTTAAGGAACCATATCCTAATCCAAAATAGCCATTACAAATATCCAACTTCAGCATAACCTAACACGACAGACTATAGTAGCTTGCCATGATATGACTCCTAGGAGGACTTAATTTTAACCAGGTATGCTATATTCTTGAAAAACTTAATTTTAACCAGATATGCTATATTCTTGAAAAAATTCCTTCTTCACATACGTTCATTGATTGACTCCCAAGGCCAATGTTTTAAAAGTAGCAGCTGTGCTTTAGCTCGATGAACTAACAAAATAACAGGCCATAAAAATGAAAACATTCTTCTAATTGCCATATTTGATCCTCAGCCACATGCAAAAAGACAGTATAAACCACTACAAAGTATAAAACACCTTGTGCAGGAAAAGGGTATAAAGCACCTTGACGTTATCCTGTAGTAGCAGTTCCAGGCAGAAAAACTATATGGATGCTGAACAACAATAGATCGTACACAATCAAAACCATACTTGGGATCAGTGATGTTGTATGATATCTCTGTAGAAACATGTACAAGATACTGCGCATCAGCAAAAATATAAAATTCCATAAATTATTTCCATGAAGGAAAATAATTTTAATTTCAGAAACATGCAATGAAAGTTGACTCTGGGAAGTGCAGACTATGACAGCCTTGAAAAATGATGATCATCTTAAAAGTTTGAAGATTACGGGTTACAAGAGACTGAAGTTCATCCAGCTTTTCAGCAGGCAATTTGTCATTCACCAATCTTCGAGTGAGGCTAATAATCTCTAGGGCTTCCCAATACTTCCGCAAAGATTGCAATGCTCTGCATAACTACAAATAATATTAAAAAACACTATTAGAAAGTGGGACTTAATGTAAGATAGTTCAATACCAATAGAAAGTTTGAAAGTTCTGTGTATGAAAAATGAAAAGCACGCAAAAATGAGCATTAAATAATTTTGTAGAAGGGGAAAAACTGTACTGCAGTTGTCAAGAATCCATTTATAAATCTTAAACAGTTGGGTAAGACTTGGAAAATGGTCCGATTACTAATTTAACACACTCCCCATAACGAGTTTGGATAGATCACAAATCGATCATACACAACAACATTATGACCTGAACTTGAGACCTCTTAGTCATAAAAGCTCTAATACCATGTCAAGAAATCATTTAAATAAAAGCTAAAACTATTAGAACATGCCCAATAAATTATTCACATACACAGTTTATCAATTTGTGTTTGTGTGACCATAAAGACATGAATTTTCATATACAATCTACTTAAACATATACAAGAAAAAGAAGCGAGAGAGTACAAACATCTATAATAAGAACATGATGCTCTTCATTCTCTAGAAAATTTGGCAGCGGAGGCAGTCTGATCATTTCTTGCTGGAAAATATCCAGAAAAGATAAACGGCTAGTCAGGCCTAATGCAAAGGACTTTATCAGTACTCCAACTCTAAGAATTTAAAAACACTCGTTTAAACTTTACCCAACAGTCATCATCAGATTCATCGCTGTGGAAGTCGATGCCAGCGGCTTTTGCTGCAGCTTTTTGTTCTTCCTTCTTTTGAAGCAACTTTCTTGCTCTGGCAGCTTTTGATCTATAAAGATCATACATAATAGGATTGGCTTTCCACCAATGTGAAGGTTCAAATCTACTTGATCCTAATTGGATTTTCAAAATGAAAAGATACAAACTCCAGCCCTAAAATATGATATGGAGAGAAATATACTTTATCAAGTCTAATTTGCAAGTTTCCTTCTCTTCCAAAAATGTGTCCGTATCGGTAAAAAGTATAACAGAATTCTGTATGCTATCAGTTGTTTTTTCTTTCATCATAAGCTAATGAATTGTGAAATACACTTCAAAGCACAAATGCAGAAAAATTTGCTACTCACAAATCAGATCGAGAAGCCAATGGTCTCACTCCCCCAAATACATCCACACCTTCTCCAATATCAAGTATTTTGGTTCTTTTTCGGAGAATGCTCAATGTGAGCCTTTTCTTTAGCTGATATCAGTCATGAATCAATCAGAACAAAAATCATGATTAGGCAACTGCAATGGACAAATACAACATATAGGTCTACCAAAACCTCCATGAAAAAACTATGAGGAATATGGGATCAGGATTTTTAAATAGCAAATGCTCATCACAGTGGCAACCAAATGGAATAAAATCAAAATTAGCATGTCAATTAGATCTTTTTCTTAAATTATATTATGATGACATTAAATCTCAGATTCCTTTTGGAAGTGAGCTAGTGAACTGAGACTATTATATTTACTAAAAAATTAGAAAGTGAACATGTTATGGAAGCTCCAAACCTTGGATTTCCTTTATCATTACCTTTGGTCGTATGGTTTTGACAAAAAGTGACTCACGAACCAAGGGGAAGATGGTATTGACAAAGTCTTCAAGCATGCCTTTGGTTCGATATATATAACAAAGCTTCAATTTAATTTTTCCATCAAGCCACCATGGCTTCTGATTTTCACAACTGGAATGAGCAGGGTCTGTACGTAGCACAATAGGAGGATATCTTCAGCATGTTTTACACGTATGTAAAATCAATTTCGGGGGGCAAAGTTTATCATAAGGTATTACCCATATTTTCTGGAGGAGACAGCAAAGAAATGGCTTCTTCTTCTTTAGCATCTTCAAGCATCATTGATGCCAATGTCAGTCGGGTATCAACACTATCTTCAAGTCCATCCAAAGCTGAAGGCAAGAGAAACAAGTTACAAAGATTTTTTTTTAGATGCAAGAATCAAACCGTCTAAACTAAATATAGAAAGGAAGCTCTGGCTTCATTATATAGGAATACAAATAAACTATGCCAGCAAACTTGGTATGAAAGATTTTGCAATTAATCTTCAAATGGCTTAGCACTAAACTAGGTGAAAATTTTTTTCCTGTCCATCATAAAACCAACTTTTCTTGAAAGATTCTTAGAATTAAAATCTGCAGAACTTTAATCAATTAAATTTGTTGGTGAATACCTCCTATACTTTCTAAAGATACATTTAAGTTGGGCAAGGTGTAACATGCATATCAACTAACATATAGCAAAATCCATTTCTAATGCCAGAGTAGAAAGGCAAGGAGGTCAAATCCATAAATATGCATTAGATTACTATAGTACTGTTGACTTGCAGTGTAGTCATTATTATTCTATAAATAAAAAAGATTTTGCTCAAAAGGATCAGGTTTATGATTTTCTAGCTTAAATCCTGAATTTCATCAAATCAAGGGGCAGATTTTGGAAAAGAAAGAAATCCCCTTGCTGAATGAAATAATTTCACTTGATAGGACTGCAGATAGTAGGCAGAATGTGATGTTTAAACCCAAAAACTAAGGAAAATTCAGCATTAAACACCATTGCAGAAACCACCCAACAAATGTCAGCTAAACCACGAATTCCAACCCAGGATTATGGAAGAGCTGAATTGCCAGAGTAGAACAAAGTAGAGAAGGTAAGGAGGTTCTTTCGTTTAGATTTTGCTATAAGTCGAGATACTAACGAACGATGTTCGAAACTGCATGGAACACTTTCAAGCTAACAGCGGAGCAATAAGAGAAACCAGCAGAAGATTTCTTGTTTGGCTCATAGAACACATAGCAATAAAGAAAAAATTTCAAGAACTAGGAAGTTGCAACAGAGAATAAACTGGCAAATTAAGAAATCAGTTGACTGAGTTTGATAATCCATCAGATTCGAGTTCATTAGCTCTCTTAAGCAATACTTGAGCTATAAGTTTTGGTGCTACAGACCATACGATTCATTCATTTACCCCATATAAAAGGAACAGGAATATCTAGGGAGATTATGAAGTGAGTAATAACGAGAAATAGGCAATAAAGGAGTGTTTTAGTTAGAGAATTGGAAACATAAGGATCTAGGGAGATTAAGTATTTTCAGGGGAGAGATATATGAACTTAGTGAAGCTATTGAAGATTCAATAATTATTCCAGAGATGTACGAACAAGTCATTAGGATACTCATTTATCTATCATATACAGGGTCTAATTGAAACCAAACTCTTAACTCTAGAAATTGACTAACAAAAGGGATTTCCAATGAATCTACTAAAACTGCCACATAAACATATGAAAATGAGCCTAAATAAAATAGATATTGCACCAACAGTAGATATTTTCCTAATCTTCACACAAGTTACCTCCTGTAAATACACATAATCTCTAGTTGAACTAAAGATCCAATGTAATCCATATCGGAGTAGTTATCAATACAAATTATGTCCATCACTGTAAAACAAACCTGAACCAAGTGCTTTATTCAAATTTCTAAAACTCAAAACATTGCTTGCAAGTCTCAAAGAGACAACTGACTTACTACACTACTAAAGATATATCAAGCCTAATAATTCCAAGGTAACTGAGTTACCAACTATTCTCCTGTACCTTTCAAGATGTTCAAATAAGCATTTTGTTCTCTCCAACAAGTTTAATATTTGTATTTAAAATTCATCAACTTTATTCCCGAGAAGTTTCTCTTATAATAAGTCTAATACATACATATAGAAGCAATGTAGTATCCTTTTGAAATATTATTTAAAAAATATATAAGCCATATAAAACATGATTGGTTGGAGTCTTCAAACACTAGTTAGAGGTGAAGGACACATTAATAGACTTTTTAGCTTGTTTTATTGTAGCATAGGAAACTGGCTAGAGTCATAGGACACAAGAGGAGGAGAATGAGGAGCCCAAAAGAAATATAGATACCTTTGCGACAAAAGGAACTCTACTGTTATTGAAATACTATATGTTCTTCGTTAAATTTCTAAACTAGCATTCACTAATTAATGTTGTGCATTTGGCAATTATTTCAAGGTAACAAAACTTTAGAGTAAGCAGCTAAAAAGCTAAAAGACTGCTGACTCTTAGAAACCAAAAGGATAAAGCTTTGAAAATACGGAAAATATACAAAACAAACACTAACGAAATATAAGAAGGGATATAAACTCTAAAGCAGCTAAAAAGCTAAAAGACTGCTGACTCTTAGAAACCAAAAGGATAAAGTTTTGAAAATACGGAAAATATACAAAACAAACACTAACGAAATATAAGAAGGGATATAAAGCAGCAGACAAGAATAAACTTAGTTAGGCACTTGCTTGGAAGCACATTTCTAGAGGTCAAAGGTATTAAAGCGCCTAGGAAAAATTGAATACCCCATCTAGCACCTAAGAAAAACTGAAATTCTCACCTTAGCATCAAGGTGAGTGCCTCAACTACCTTGTAAGAATGTAACCATCTAGGTTGAAAAACCTTGTTTGGACCAACAAAAACCAATGAACTAGAATCTACAAGTTTAACAAAGTTCTTCATATATATTTTACCAACGATATTTGCAATAAGAAAATAGTGTCTCAAGAATCTTTCTTCTTGGCTATAATGTTGAATCATAGATTTTCAAATTGACAGATGCACTACTGCTTTTAAGTTCAAGGGGAAAAGTAGACAGTAATGTAAGCTCCCATGTACATCAATGAAATTATTTTTCTTTGTTAAATGTGTTTCAGCACAAGGAAATTTGAATATTTGGAATGTCAAATCCCATTCCACTTGACTACATAAATTACAAAAGAATTCATTTCACCTTTGTAGAAGAACATAATCGCCTTTTCTCTTTCTTCCAAGGAAAGGTAGCACTGAGCAATTCTTGATTGAATATAGCCCACCTAAAAGGGCATCATGAGCACATGAAAATAATGAATGAAGTCTGAATATCATTATTATGCATGAGAGAGCAATCATAAAATCAACACTGGCATTATGCAGATATGTTTTACTATGGTACTACCATTATGCAGGAATTATATAAGAATCGGAGAAAAGTCTTCAAAAGAGTAAGAGGAATGTGAAAAGCCATATCTCCATTCAACTTCAGAACCATAATGCCACGTAAAGCTTTTTACACCACTTACAAGTTTCATTCCAAGCAAATGAGTGAAATAAGAACTAAACCTGTACTAGGCATATATAGGTTGTTTGTTGCTCTAAGAATAGGCCTAACTAAATCTGAAATTCACAATATGTGCAACTTTTACATCGATGTGATTGGCCTAAGTGGATCTGTCAACTTTTGCTTTCGCTCCAGTTGCCAAAAACAACTCCATCCGGGCATTATTGTCCTTGCCCGCTAATTATATCCAGTCCCTACACCAAATAGATGTCAAAAATGCTTTTCTTAATAGAGACTTACAAGAAGAAGTGTTTATGAGCCTACGACTAGAATTTAATGTAATTATGTTGCCTAAAACTATTGACCCAATTACTAGTCCCATATCTCCCAAAGAATTTTTAAAAGAAGAAATTACAAATACTGACAAATGAACCTGAGTATATTTAGCCAAACACGACTAAATTCTTGACAGGGCAAGAAATACTATCAGTAGGTCCTATGGAGTATGATAAAGAGATTATCACTTATTCAAAGAGGAATAATCATCAAAAGGCAAGAAGGCTACTATTTCCTTTGGCATTGGCTCAATCGATTGCCTAAACAACTGATTTTGAAACTACTCTAGGTATTCTTGATACTTCTTCTATCTATACTCCTTTTGCCCTTAGTAAAGAAAATAACAATCTATAGTACTCTAGGTATTCTTTTCTGCCCCTGAAACCCTAAAACTCTTACCTTCCTTACCATTAAACCCTAAAATCTTCTGATCTGTCCAAAACTCTTACCTCCACCCACCAAAACCACAAGCCAAACACATAGAAGCAGGCAGGACCAGCTGACGACAAGCAAATTACCGACAGTGTCATCGGAAAACAGTCCACACGCTGGTGTGTGGGCATCCATGCCACCTTCTGTTGACCATGATGACAACAATCTAATGGGTCAGCTCACCTTTTCATTATGAATGAGGTTCTGGTCTTGTCCACCCGCGTATCTTGCCATTAGTACAGTAGTTCATATGTTCCAGAACTCTGTTAGCAGTGTTACCAGCATTTGTTAGCCAATATATTCATCAAATATATCAGGACGACGTTAGACTCCAGCAATAAGTTGTTGACAAGTGTACTGGCAACTGCCTCAACAATGAGTTCTTCCAATTAGCAAATCACCAAACAATGTTTGGATGGTAACAACTATTCTTTTTATTCTAAGAATGTAGAATTGTTCTTCAGAGGTCAGAGAAAGTTGTCCCACCTCACATCTGATCCCCCAATTGATCAAAAAATATTAGAAAATTGGCTAGATAATGATGCAAAATTACTACATATCTTTGTTCGATTATATGGAGCCTGAAATCTCAATCCTATTCTCCCATGTTAGTACTTATGAGCAAGCTTGGGACTATGCTAAGCTCCTTTATTCTAGTAATATGCTTAGCATGTATCATACCTCTGTCAATTTACTTCAGTCCAGATAGGAAGAAATTTTGATTGAATACTTTAAGAAAGCGAAACGTTCATTTGAGGAGTTAAATTCTCTACTAGCCATTACATCTGATGTTAAGGAGATGCAAATCCAAAGGAAGCACTTGGTGACTGAATTTTCTGGCAGGATTAAAACTTGAGCTTGAACTTGTACGAGTACAAATCCTGGGAGGAGTAGACCTTCCATCCTTAATTGAAGTATATTTTAGACTCTCTTGTTATATGGATAAAGACAGTCCAGCCAAGAACAACTCTAATAGGTCAACACTTGTCGCACAGTCTAGTTTACATGCCAAAGGAGGTCTTAAGAGTAGCCAAGGAGGACATGATGGTCTTGGAGGTAAAGGAGGACATGGCAAAGGCTCAAAACTTAACTACACACATTGTGAAAGAGGTGGACATGATGAGAAGACCTGTTGGGATAAGTATCCCCCATTTGCGAGCGACTCATATGGCATCTCTTGAAGAACATTTTTCGACTACAACTTCACAACCGTCTTTTACCTTATCTCAGGATTTTGAGATATTCGAAAGGTTCACCAGAGCAAGGTCTTCTATACCAGAACCATGGACATCCTAATATTCGGGGATATACAAATGCATATTGTGCAGGCTCTTATGACCCACGGTCTACTTCAAGCTATTAGGTATTTAGGGGTGGAAACATGGTGTCATGGAAAAATAAAAGGTAATCAGTTGTTGCATGTTCTGGTGCTGAGTACGAGTATAAGGCCATGGCATATAATACGTGTGAATTGATTGGGTTAAGGTATCTTCTCAGGGAACTTGGTTTTGAGCACTTCTCTTCAATGAAGTTGATGTATGATAATCAAGCATGTATTGTCTCTAATCCAGTCTCCCAAGAACCAAACATGTTAAAGTTAATTGTAACTTTGTTCGCGAAAAGCTTCAAGAAGGATCGGTTAAGACACCATATGTCAAGTCAAAAGACCAATTTGCTAATTTATTCACCAGGGCTTTTAGGGTTGGTTGTCTCAAGTGAATTCCAAACGTAACAAAGTTGGAACTTATGATATTTATGCTCCATCTTGAGAGCGAGCATTAGGAAAAGTCTAAGTTAGATTTTGGAACTTATGATATGTATGCTCCATCTTGAGAACGAGTATTAGGAAAAGTCTAAGTTAGATTTATATTAGGAAAAGTTAGATCTATACGATTTTCTATTTATTCCTAAGATCAACTTTCCTCATGTAAATGGTTCTTACTACTATATAAAGACTATGAGGGTCTTGGGATTGCATTAAGCCCTCAATTGACATTTTCTGATACTATCTTTAACATGTTTTACAAAAATTTATGGGATGATTATTAGAAACTTCAACTCCAATTGTCAAAATCAACTCCATCCGGGTATATTGTCCTCACCAGTAATTATAACTAGCCCCTACACTAGTTAGATGTCAAAAAAGCTTTTCTTAATGGAGACAGAAGAAGAAGTGCTTATAAGCCTACCTCCAGGGTTTGAAAAGATGGTTGTCATAAAAGTCTACAAACTTGGAAAATCCTTATATGGTCTTAAACAGTCTCTATAAGCATGGTTTGAATGCTTTAGGAAAGCAATGAAAACCTATGGTATTATCAAAGCCATGTCGATCGCCCAATGTTCTATAAGTGATATAAGAGAAGTAAGCTATCTATTATCATTGTCTATGTGAATGATATAATCTTGATAGGTAATCGTGATGACAAACTAGCAAACTTGAAAAAGAATTTGGCACAACACTTTAAGATTAAGAATTTGGGATTAATAAAGTATTTCCAAGTAATGGAGTTCATTAGATCCAAAGAAGGTATTTTTGTTTACGAACCAAAGGAAATATATTCCTAGGAGTTCGTTAGATCCAAAGAAGGTATTTTTGTTGACGAACCAAAGGAAATATATTCTTATATTCTTACAGAAATAGGTCTCCAAGGTTGTGAAGCCATTCAAACTCCTCCTGATGCCAATCTAAAAAGTGATTCTACAAAAGTTGAAGATGTGGTCGACAGGGAGAAGTTTTAAAGAGTAGTGGGGAAATTTATTCACTTCTCTCACAATTGTCCTCATATCGCTTTCGTTACGAGTATGATTAGCCAATATATGTGTTTGGAAGTGTTGTATATATGCACATTAACCCTCTATCATTCCTTTAATTACGGGCAATGATTGTAGGATTTATTACAAGATCTGTGATTAAGCTGCTTCGTTCAACTTATCCTTTTCACTTTAGACACCTTGTGTATATAAACAAGGTTGTATACCTTACAGAATATATCAAAAAACAGACTTCCTTCCTTATTTTCCACATGTTATCAAAGCTTTAGGCTCAATCTGTGGGAAAATCATAGCTTGGCTTTCATTGCCGACTTCTTTCTAAGGCTTTCATTGCCATTTTTGTGTTTTGAACTTTACCTAATTAACAAACCTCTTTTTCCAAGCCCCAATCACCATGTTAGAAACAAATGAGACCCCTCATTCAACAATAATCCAACTTGTCAAAAAAACCAATCAACTTGGGGAATCACGACATACCAAGGTAGCATACCATTTGAATGTAAAAAAAAGAAAACTATTTGAAATTTTCCCAAAGGAAAACGAGCCATCCTTTAGGAAAAGGCCCAAAAAGAAGAGAACCCAATTTTGATGCTTGGGATGAAAAGGCATCGATGATCATCGAATGGTTATGAAACCTATGTTACCTGAAATTAATAATCTCTACATTTTCCTGTCTTCTGCACACGATATTTGGGAGTCAGTCAGACAAATGTACTCTAAATTTAGAGATGTTGCTTACATCTACAATTTGAAGATTAAGATAGCCTCTAGAAAGCAAGGAACAAAAGTCGCATACTCAATCAAAGGTCAAAAGAACTTGGGAGATTGAAATTCTGTAAGGAATAGAAGTCATATAATCAAAGAAGGGGATTTTATCTCTCAACAAGAAGTACATCCATGACCTTTTAAAGGATATTGTAAAGTCAGCATGTACACCAATTGATCACAATCACGAACTTGAAGAGGCAAAAGTGGGTGTTGTTTTGACAAGGAAATGCATCAAATACTGGTTGCAATACCTATTTACTTATCTTATACTAGGCCTGACACTACCTATGCCATGAGTGTAATCAGCCAGTTCATACACAAAATTATTAAAAGTTTATTTGCAAGTAGCTTGTAGGGTGCTGCGTATGTTAAAGGGAATCCAAGAGAAGGCATTTTGTTCAAAAGGAATGTCGAAGTCATACTCGAAGCATACATTGATGCTAATTATGTTGACTCAGTGATTAATAGAAGATCCACTTCTAGGCATTGTATTTGGTGGAAATTTAGTTACATGGAGGAGCAAAAAACAAAATGTGGTGGCTAGGTCAAGTGTTGAATCATAACTTGGAGCAATGGCACAAGAAATTTGTGAGCTGCTATGGTTGAACATTATCTTAAAAGATTTGAAGATTAACGGGGGCGGTCCTATGAGAATTTACTGTGATAATAAATCTATGATAAGCATTGCACACAATCTAATACAACATGGCCGAAGACACATCGAGATGGATAAACACTTTATTAAAGAAAAGTTGAATGATGGTTTTATTTGTACACCTTATACGTACACTTAACTCACAACTTTAGATATACTTAACCAAGGATCGAGCAACCTTCTGTTTCAATCCATTGTTACCAGTTGGGAATGCATAATATACATTCACCAACTTGAGGAGTGTTAGAAAGTGTTGTAAATATGCAAATCAAACCTCTATAATTCCTTTAATTAAGGGTTGTAATTGTAGGACTTGCTAGAGGGCTGTGATTAACGGATTTGGATCAATTTTTTCTTTTTTTTTTTACTCTAGACACCTTGTGCAAATAAACAAGGGTATACAGCTTACAGAATATAACTTCCATCCTTCTTTTCCACAATATGCACTCATCTGGACACGTACATTTTGATGCAGCTTATAGGATATTAAGATACCTAAAAGGAGCTCCTAAAAAGGGACTTATGTTTCAAAAACATACCAACCTACAGATAAAGTCTATGTATATGCAAACATGGCTAGTTGCAATATTGACAAACAATCAACCTCAAGCTACTGCACCTTTATTGGAGGAAATTTTATTACACGGCAAAGCAAAAAACATAATGTTGTGGCTTAAAGCAATGCCAAGACAAAGTTCAAGTCTCTTGCTCATGGAGTTTACAAGGTAATGTGGATAAAAAGACTACTTGAAGACCTAAAGATCCAAGTGACATTTCCTATAAAGGTCTACCGCAATAACAGGGTCATCATCTCAATTGCTCACAACCTGATTAACATGATAGAGCAAAGCACATTCAGGTTGACAAGCAGTTTATCAAAGAAAAAATTGTGTGGGTTAATCTGTGTTCCTTATGTACCAACTACAGATCAAATAGTCGATATACTCACCAAAGGACTACACAAGGGTCAGTTTGAACTTATAGTCAACAACCTAGCTATGGAAGACATCTTCAAGCCAGCTTGAGGAGGGTACTGAACATGTGATTTAATTGTAATCAATTAAGCCAGAATTAGAGTGACTTAGTTTCCTAGAGTAGCTCATATATGGTTGTCAATTAACCTTTATTTTCTAGGATTCTTTCCTTAGGTGGCTGAATAGCTATAAATCCGTACATCTTGTACTCTTACAAAGATATATACAATTCACGTTTATACAAATCCTAAAATTCCAGCTATTCAAAACTTGAAACTCCAGCAACCTAAGCTGAAATTCCAAACATAAAACTCAAATTCTAGCAACTAGAACTTTAAAATTTTGTGAGTCCTAGCTAGTAGTTTGATATATCTTCTATCTTCTACTAGTCCCACATCAATTTCTCATATGGTTTCGGCAGGCCAGCTAGCTGATATTTTACCAAAGGACTTGGTAGTAAACCATTTCATGAGTTCGTTTGCAAGACAGGCATGCAAGATATTTATGTACCACCTTGAGGGGGATTGTTGACAACTATATTGTATGAATCTTTCATGTGTTTTACAGCTGTATGATTGTTTATTTTATGGGTGTATTACCACCTATATTAATGGTTGCACCTCTGCCTATTTAAAGTTACCATATTTTGTATTTTTAAGGTTTTCTTATATGGGTAGGAATTCTGTATATATAGGCTTGCAAGACTATTACTACCTATATTTATGGTTGCACCTCTGCCTATTTAAAGTTACCATATTTTGTATTTTTAAGGTTTTCTTATACGGGTAGGAATTCTGTATATATAGGCTTGCAAGACTATTAATAAAATAGTGCAGTGAAACATTTGTTTCTCCTATTTTCTATCTCAAACATCAAGTTCTTTGGGCCTAGAGTTTAAGATGCAGTATCTCTAGCTAGGTTGTACTCTTCAATACCAATAGATAGTTCTGAATTGATGTTTTACATGCATCATTACATGGAAGCCAGTGGGAAATGCTACAGCTTCATCTAGTAACCAATGCACATAACTTGTGCCCCCAAGACTTCACTGTGGAAATACTGCCAACGTAACAAACAAGAGCCAGCTAGCAATAATGCATCTACATGTTTAAAATGGGCTCAAAAGGTGCATCAATCACATTATTCTCCTCTTTTCAGTGATTAGAGATAACACTCAAAAGAATTAACTTTTGCATTTCTTTTAACTCCTACCAAAAATCCAATGTAAGTAAGAACCAATAGAAACACAGTTCAAAAGTAGGTTACAAACAACTATATGATAAATTCACTCTGTTACAAACAAACAAAACAGAGTCCTCCAAAATCTTTGTTTGATAACAAAAGTCCTATCAAAGAAATATTCAAGCACATACCTTCTTATCCCCAACATGTGGCTTCAACATATGATAATATTTCAACGCAGAATGGCAATATTTGAGACTCGTGTAAGCATCAGCAACCTCAGTAATCAAATCAGAATGATTCAAGACAGCCTCCAACTGAAGACCACCCAACAGAATCTATAAATGATACAAAAAGATTCAGCAACAGAAATATTAAAAGCAGCCAAAACTTCATATGCTTTTACAAGTTCTACTGAACCTTGTCAGTTGTCACACAATTAAAAGAAAATGAATGTTAGTATAAACTCATCCACTGTGTGTAATGTCCAAATGTCTAACCACTATGAAGAAAACACTGCTCCTATAAGGATTCAAACCCCAACAGGAGAAGTGCATGAGACGAGAATTGTATATAGTTTTTTTATTATTGATATAAAGAGAAAAGATTCAAGTGCTCTCAAATGTACAGCAGAAACAAATTATCAAAAACAAATAAAGTTGATTAAGGGAATAATAAAATTAGCACCTAGAAACTTAATCTATAAGATCATTTCAATGAACAAAAACAATTTTGAAGAAATTTACAAGTTTGTACAATCAATAACTGCTATGCCTTCTTTTGATGGTATATAAGGGTCTATAATATCATGAACAGTTATAAGAAAGTCAAATGTAGCTACTCCTTCCAAATGATTCAAAATCAATAGCAGTTCATGAGATGAGAATTATAATACATTTTTGCTTTCTGACATAAAAAAGTCATGAGTGTTATCAAATGCACAATGCAATAAATTATCAAAAATAAATAAAGCCAGTTAAGACAATAATAGACCTAGATACCTAGAAAAATATAATTTATTTGTGCAATTGTGAGTTGCTAGCCTTCTTTAATTGTATCATTAATAGTTATAAAAATGTCTAATGTAGTTATTCCTTACAAAGAATAGGAAAATGATAGAAATTACCAAATTCCTTTCTTTTCTGGTTTTGAATAAATGTGAAGATTAGAAAGGTCACTAACTGATGCAACAAACCTCTGCTTTTTCAAGATTCCCAAGGTGAATATGGCAGATTCCTGCTTTGATTTTTAATTGCAAAGGGAGTTCCTCTCCAGAGTAGAAGACCAAACAAGCATGTTCAATATGTTGAAGAGCATTGTTATAAGCATTAATTTCCATGAATAAAGAAGCTTGTAAATCAAGCACAGTAAGATCAACTTCCATTGGATGATCTTTGATATAGTCCTCCAAAATGTTAAGACCCCGTTCAATTTGACCAGTATGGAAGTAAAGCTGAAAAGAAAGAAGAAAATAGGATAGTTAAGGGAAAAGCTTTCCACAGTGAGGATCACTAAGCAGAATTAACAGGCATTCTTCATAAGTATGTTCCACAATCCAGATCAAGTAATCATCAACCAAATTAAAAATTAAAAAAAAACAGAAGATATTTCACACCAGGGAATGCAACAATTGAACATAAAACTTTTTAACAAGAGCAGCAAGAATTTGGAAAGAAGAGAGAGGAAGCGAGGCTTGACTCATTGATTAGGCCTTTGTCCTTGTAAAGCAAAACCTTCTAAAGTAAATTAGAGCAACCTTCAGTCATCATTTATTTTGCAGAACTTACTTGAAATTTCCTTTTATGAGTCATGGATGAAACTTAATCCTCCTTTATTTCACACCCCCAAATCATCAAAATACATACTGGTCAGACATCAACTAATTGTTGACAGTCAACATAGCAGTCTGGACTACCAAAGTTAAATATCACCAATGACTGTAGATATCACCCAGAGACAGGTAATAACCATCAATCAACAAACATATAGTAAGGACCATATACATTAGATGCTTATGTTCATATCCGTTGGACTAAGTAAATGAATCATTTCCAACAAGTCCATTTTCATTTTGCGAGCTTCTTGCCTCCTTTTAAGAGAAAGAATGCTCCTATGAGAGCAACAAATACAGCTAGTGGAAAAATAGGAGGCTTCACTTTTTGTTTTGTCAGGGGACAAATATAAACAAAAAGGATAGACAATCTAAAGGGCATCAAAGGAGGGAAGTTTATGCATAAATTATTTTGGACAGCAGAAGTAGGAGAGGAAAAACGAAGAAAGTAATTACCCAATATACAAAAGGAATCACCCCAACCACCAACATCTTTGCCTTTATTGTATTGTACCACAATATATACATCAATTATTATCCTGCTGTGCTTGCTTGTGTTAATATATATCAACTCAATATTTTTAACTCGAAATATCATAACAAGAAAGTGTCATGGTAACCATAGTGATCCAGCACAAGATATCTTGTAACCAAGGACCACACGGGAAAAGGAAAAGAAAAGAAGAAAAAAAAGATCTGAAATTAAATATGTCAATCACTTAACAATTCTAGAATCTATTCCCAATGTTGTTTTCACTTTATTGATATTTACAAAATAAACAATAACTTGTGAGACAGCAGTTAAGGCCCCAAATAGATAGTTATTAGTTCCCTAAGTAGGCAAATTTTCTTCATTTGAATCAGGATATGAAATGAATCAAACAAGTATACAAAAATTCCATATTTTAACCTAATAAAACAAACACTAAGCTAAGCACTATGTGCACATATTGTGACGTGTTCAAGAAAATATTTTAATATGCCTAGTATCTCATGGGGGAACCACTGTGTCTATCTTATCTCTCCTAGAAGCAAATGTCCACCTAAGTTGAATTTAAACAAATAATTTAAATAAAGATGACCAATGACATGCCATGTTAACCTGAAAGTTGCATTCATTTAATCCCATTCACCTCTTCATAAATAGGTAGGCTACAAATCAACAAAAAAGATGTGCAGGAATGATAATGGATAACCATTAAATATTGTGTTTTGTGATCAAAATAAATATAACTGAGCTTAATAGCCAGACATTGGTTTCTGTTGACTTATACAATGTTAATGTAGGGATACATATGCAGTAGTACTCCACTGTACACTCTCTCTCTCTCTCACACACACACACACAAACATATAAATACTAGGGAGGTTTAGACTAGCCTAATTCACTCAGCTATTCCCACCTACAGTTTCAATAATATTACTAATTTAGTTTCAACAGAAAACTAGTATCCTCAACAAATTTTCCCGATCAAACAAGCCATGAATTTGTTTGTGAAAGGAGGGAAAATGTACTCAATTTAAAGCAAGTTAACAAGATACGATACTCGACATGTTGTGTTGTTTTACCTTTTAAGCAAAGAAGCATCTTTCCAATTGTTTGACATTAACAACTATTCTACTTTAGGCTTTCACAGTTAAACCTAACATGGTTACACATATTTCAAAACTAAGAAAAAGAAAAACCAATTGCTAAGAGCACGAGAAACACAAAGACTGCTGACAATGGGAATAATTCAATTGATTGTAGATCACAAATAAGGAATCAAAAGAAACATTTCAAAAGCAAAAAGTTAGGAAAAACAAACCTCTGCAGCGGCCTTCAACGCTTTACCATCCTGAGGACATATTTTTACTATTTGATCAAATAACTCAGCAGCTCTTTGATAATCTCCAAGTTCAATATAGAGAGATGCATGTGAATATCTGAGATCGATATCATTAGGATCTGCCCTAATTGCTTTAGAAAGGCACATACTAGCCCGTGCTAGGTCTCCTTGTTCTCTGCAGTTGTCAACCATTTCATAAGTGCCAAAATGCAAAATAAGTCTAAAAACATTATTTCCAGGCCTATATATAAGTTCTTTTTTCTAGGCAAGTTTTTCTTTCTCGTGCATGTATGTACAGGAACATAATAAATTTATTCAGGGAAAAGATATGGGGAAAGACAGACAGACAGACAGATAGATAGATAGATAGATAGAGAAAGAGAGAGAGAGTTGTTGATTGGTAAACATCTATTCTGCTATACCTTGCTGATGTATTTTGTAGCAGCCCAAACTATAAGAAAGAACATTGAAAATTTTTGTAGTTTCTATGCCATTTAACATTGTTTAAGGCCTTATCTCATTTTAGATTTAATTAAGGAAAAGTACTATAAAACTAGAAAAAGTACATTATCACATGTTTGGTTAACTTTAAACACTTACAGGTGCCAGGTATAAAGTACTCTCCATAAAGAAGAATCTTTTGGCTTAAGACGTGCTGCAATCGCATAGAATCCCATAGCTTTTTCAGTATTTCCAAGTGCCTTATGGACAAGTCCAAGGGTGTGGTATGCTTCATGAACTTGAGGTGCTAATCTAACAACTTCTTTTAAAACCGATATGGACTGCAACACAATCAATGTTGCATCACCAAATGAACTAAGAAATTTTTAACCGAATTTGAAGCTTCTAAATCTAGTTCAAGCATTAAATGTAATGTTCAAAGCCTACAATAAGGTGAGGAAAACATATTCCGAACCCCTTACAAATTAAAGTTCCACACATAAAATATGTGCCATACCATCAAACAAACCAAATAATCACCAACGTTGACTGAAAAGCAACAAGGAAAAGATGCCATTTATATTGTACAGCTAAAGATGTTAAGAATCTGCATCATGTCCCTCTAAAAAGTGAAACAAAGTAATTGTTGAAGATACAAAGTTCCTAATAAATCTTAAACCCATGAAGTCTATGCCAAAGCTCCAAACAGTATCGAATAGTTGAATTTAGTTCGAATGCTAAAATCACTCAACATAAAGCATCTCTAAAGAAAGCACGCAGTATTAATATATGCACATAACCAACAACCCATATATTGAGGCTTTGAAAGTACTGCAGGTTGATAACTTGTATTTGCACCAAGGTCCTCCTGGCTATGTCCCATGGGAACTTTATAGATAGAGTCTTTGTTTCAGGAAGCTTGTTAGAAGGAAAAATCAAACTACAATGGAAACAATTAAGTTCTCCTCCTTTCCGTCAAAAGCCAGTTGACATCATTACTGCAAGTTAATGCATGCTTATACTTTATTCAGTCCAAAAAATGTTAAGCAGTGAGCATTGTTTCTCTGAAACCACATCACGTAAATATATCTTTTAAAATGAATTTAGACTTGTAGATAGTAAGTGACTTTGTTTAATTTGATTAAAGTTTCAATTTTGAACCTCACAAAATGGATTCTATTTCTAAGAGAAGTTTATGAATTACAAGGAAGTTCCCAATTTCCATTTTCATTATGTATCTTTCTTGAGTACTGCAACTTAGGTCTGATTTTGTGTGCTTTTCCATTTTACAGAATAAAAACAACAGAAGTTCCAGGTCAGAAATGGGTTTGGAGAACCCTTGCAACCGTCTGCACCAACTCTTCACTCATCATTTAGCATATACAATTATCTTTCCTCTTTCAAATATCTATTGAGATCTCCTCTGCTTACCCAAAGAAAAAGACATGTACAAATTCACACGGCATGATCACCTCATACCTATCATCATAATGATTTAACTCTTCAATCAAATGGTTGATGACCTTTAGAAGACTTCAATTTTATAGGTACTCCCATGTGCAGGCAAAGTTGCTTGCATGAAATATAATCGCCAAATAAAACTTAACAACCAAAACAAGGAACATAGAAACTTAATGAAAGGTTATACTTCTTCATAACGGCCATGTACATGATGAACAACTGCATCTCCTAGCATCCGCGTAATTTCTGGGCTATGTTTGTTTTTTGATCCCTTCCGCCTACCTCTTTTCTTAGGCTGCAAAGAGAAAAGTATGTAGAGGATTGAACTAAACATGTAGCAATAACAACTAAGTAACAGATTGGCATGTAGCAATATAGAAATGCATAATCTGCAAGCCATTGCCCTCGCTTTGATCAAATCTATTTATTTAAATCTACATAATCAAGGAACATAATTTTTTTCTCAAGTCAATTGTAAGTAGGAGTATCTCACCAACTTAACTTAGTTTCCTAATATTGAATGGAAAAGCAAACTCGTATTAGAAGATGATAGAGAGGGAGGGAAAAAAAAGAGCACAAATGATAGAATTGCCCTTTCCATAGTATATAACTACTAAGACTATCAATTTATGAGGCCCTAGTGCAGGAGGTAACGGGTGGAACCTCTACTGACTTTTCACCATTTTGAAGATGCATGCAAACACATGACAATGATACCATTAACATACCTGATGCGATTTTCGTCTAATACCATAATTCATGGCCTCCATTATTTCATCAAAGCTAGCACCAGAGATGTTATCTTGTCTAGCTCTCTTGCCTGGTTCTTCACTATTACAAAAGAAACATTAAAGAGCAAGAACTAAAATCACTCATTTATAGAAAGTACATAGCATCTAACAACCATAGAATGAACATCACACATTGAACTCCACAGTTTTTTGAGTTAATATGCATTTTAACCCAACAACTCAGTTAAAAAAAAAAAGTCTACCTTTATTATCTGTAGTTTCCGCAATAGAGAGAAAATAATGAAAACAAAATAATAGAAACAAGACATAAAAGAAGAACAAGTTTGTAGAAAAAGGAAGGTTACTAACACATTAGTATCAGAAAGCGCTTTACGCTTTTTATCTGCAAGAGCTTGATACTCAAGGTGATTGAATTGTTGATAAAGTTGGACACCTGAAACATTCACTTCATCTGATTTTAGGGGATGTTTTCCCTCATCTTCTTCGCCTTCATTGTCGTTTTCTTCTTCATCACCGTCATCATCTTCCTTATCATCATTATCTTCTTCTTCATCATCATTATCCATATCAAATGCATGTTCCAAGACTTTATCTAACTCATCAAAATCGGCACTCTTGTTATTCATTAGAATCTGAAAAATGCACGCGAAATTATATCAAGTCATCAACCATCAATTAGTTTCAACTTATAAGCTAAACGAATACCTTTGCAACGACAAAATTTTGCGTATTCCTACCTATACCCATTAAATCACTAAAAAGGACCAAGTATGGGAATCAAAAGAGACCGAGACTAATCTTACCCAATGTCTGCTTCTTAAGCTAAGAAATGTTTGGTTTGATGATTGATAGGCACAACACGGTTTTTGGCAATCGAGGCTATTTTAGAGGATTGTGTGTTCCTACCTATACCCATTAATAAACTAAGACTATTTATATGGTCGAATGAACGATCTACATGTGATGTACAAAGCTTAAAGGCCACGATTGAAAATAACTTGAAAAACGAGGAGATATTGATAGTCCATAATGAACGTACTTGATGAACCCACGTCAAGTTCAATCGTTAATCAAAGTTCGGATAAAAATAATGTTAAGAATTTCGTACCATACCGACAAATAACGGTACAAAACTGAAAGAGGTCAGTGTAACAAAATTTAACGTCAAACTTTCACAGGAGGTGAGGACCCAGACCATTCGGCATTCAGAAACAGTAGCCCCACCACCCTCAGACTTGCTCCTGTTGCTATAAATCTGAATTTTATACCCAGAATCAACCCTCTTCTTTGAAACTGAACTTGACCTAATTGGATAAAGACTGAGACACACTATACTTGCACTTGAGCTTGCTGGGGAAAAAAAAAAACACACAAGAGAAGGTGAGCTGAAGAAAGTCGATGGAAGGCAAGAGAGAGAACAAAAGCAAAAGCCAAAACAAAATCAAGAAGAACATAGTGACTCGAATGAGAAACCAAGAAATTAAATAATGGGAGAGTATCAACCTCATGTTCCGTAGTCGTCATAAGTTGTTAAACCTACTTAGGAATCGAAACAAAACGGATTTGGCAGCAATAGACACAGAGAACAGAGACTAGTTTTGTCGGGTCGTCAAGAAACGGTACATAGTACGTGATTTTGTCATGGAGGACAATCGATGCATGTGACGACGGCGGTGAGCCAAAAGGATTCAATGGTGCGAAATTCACGAGGAGAAAGAACACGGGGAAGGGAATAAAAAGTCGTTCTAAATGAGATTTTTATTTATTTGATACTTGATTTTTATAATCCATATAGATTTTTATATCAATAATAATAATAATAATAATAAATATATATATTTACTATAAATAAATTGAAACTTTAAATATTTGATTCATTATAGTTTATAATTTTATCCTATATTATAAAATTAGATAGCCTTCTAAATTTAAACTATAATTTACTTAATAATATAAAATAACTTAATCTAAAATTATTTTTGATGAGTACTAATTCAAAATTATTTTAAATAAGTACTAAGCATTCCTAAATTTCTATTACTAGTTTAAACATACCATAAATAGAGTAGTAGTTGTTCAAAATTATATCAAGTAATGTTGAATTTCAAACTTGTTAACCCAAAAGTAAAATATGTTACCGGTATATTGATGTCAACATAAAGCAATCAAATATAATTGATGTTACCGATAATTAGATTAATAAAGTCTATAAACAAAAGCTAAAGTAATTTCTTTTCTTTTCTTCTTTTTTGAAATTATATCGACTAAACATATATAAATTAACTAACTTATTTACACCCCTGAGTTGAGTCACAAATTAAATAATTTGGATTTTAACAAATAATTTGAATAATCAGTATGACATCTTAAGTTCAATTTTACTACTAAATTTTATCTAATTATGAATAATATTTCTGTCAATAATTAATCCAAAAATTCATAAGTTATGATAGTCTTTAAAAAGATAACACTCGTAAGTCATAAATTCAACTATCTTTAAGTTTCAAACCTATTGTTGATCAAACCACTTTCAGAATCTTCAAATTCTAGCTAAATAAAAAAAAGTATAATTCTAATTATCCAACAACAAATATCCATCGTTACAAGAAATTATATTTTTAGTGAAAGAAAAGTTGTCACTAAAAGCTCCAATTTTTAAAATCGTCACATCCCGTCACAAATACCTTTGTCATTAATACAATAATGACTAATTTAGAAAAATGATCACAATTATGCAACACTTTTGTGACAATATTACTGACACTAAAATTATGAAATGTGTAACAAAAATATATGGTTACAATAACTTTACATATTTTGACAAAAATACTAACACTAAAAACTATGGAATCTGTGACAAAATATACGGTCACAATAACTTTATATTTTTATAACAAGTTTATCTATACAAATAATGTAAAGTAGTGACAAATAAAATCGTAACAGTACTTCATTTTATTGTCACAACATTATCACCACTAAAATAATTAAAAATAGTAACCAAATATTTGTCACTCATGTTTTTTTTTATTAGCGTCTATTACTTCTTGTCACTAATATTTTAAGGAAAAAGTGTCAATATCATTTTGTCATAAAAAAGAAACTTTGTTCTTACAAAAATATTGTAACTAATGTGTTTATTATTGTCACAAATAAAACTATCAATTCAAGAATTCCATTAGTGGTCAAAGAAATTTACATAAGTGACCATATTGTCTAACAATTTCCTCACAAGTATGAAAGTTATATTTTACAATAATGTTGTCACTAAATAAAAATTATATGTTACAATAAATTTATCACTAATGTGTTTGTGTTTGTCGCAAATAATATTTTTAAATTAAACAATTTAATTGTTTAATTGATAAAAAATTTTGCCTGGGTGGCTATAGAATAGAAGTTTTCACAAATGAGACAGATTTTTAATGCCCAGATATTGTCACACAAGAAAATAAGAATTATTAGTATATATATAAATATATATATATCACTAAAATGTACAAAATTTTTATTTCCAATATATAAAATTGAAATTTTTAATATCTGGATAATTATATTTATTACAATCACTAATCTTTGCACCAATAATTGATGGGTTCAGCAGCATACACCGTGCCTTATTCACCTCTCCATCAACCCGTATCCTTCGAGTTATTTCCACCTAGAAAAAAACCAAACCCTTTTCAATTAGCACTCCAAATGACCAAATAATAATCTTTCTAAAAGTTAGACAAAATGTGGCATTTTCTCAGCTAGTAATATCATCGAACACATTGAACCCGCAAACCATATTAAGAAAATCAATCATAATAATCACACGTTTAACAACACTAAAAGCAAAAGTAGCATTTTCAGATTTCAATGGACACCCACATGCCTCTTGAAATTCCACAATGAACTCACCTTGGGAATCACAGAATTTTCTGATTTCCCGTCAACCCCAAATTCCATAGCACCGACGGGAAGCACAACATCGACAAGTATGAGGAAGTTAGGAAAGTCGTTGGAGGAGTGGGTGCCGAGCACAATTCTTGGTTAGTAATATCATCGAACACTTTGAACCCGCAAACCATATTAAAAAAATCAATCATAATAATCATATGTTTAACAAAAATAAGACTAAATGTAGCCTTTTCAGATTTCCAATGGACACCCACAAGCCATTAGTCAAAATTCCATAAAGAACTCACCTTGGGAATCACAGGAATTTTTAGATTTCCCATCAACCCCAAATTTCATTGCAACATCCCACTACCATATAGTACATACCCTAATATTCAGGTACACAACCTATGATAATGGTATGTTAGAGCAGAAACAAATCCAACTTACACATGGCATCAACTAACATCATTTAAAAGTCAAGATATTTTAAAACCATTGATTGCATTCGTTCACAAAGTTTATACTATTTCCATTAGACAAATATTTACAAAACCTCATATAAGTTCTAACAAAAACTATACAATAAAAGCTATAACTCTTTGACGTCAGCTGATAGACCTTTGAGCTATAACTTAGTCCAAAACGTTCTTCTAATCCAGAATAAACACTAAGTCTCCTGTCTTGTACCTAAAAAATCATATTGCAATTTTTATGAGTTTTGCGAACTCAATAAGTGAACCATCATTGATGATTTCACCAGATTCACATTCACAAATAACATATTTTGCAATTATTCATATAGAAAATGTATATTCCAAATACTCACACTGTCATAGCACATCATTTAATCATTGCAAATCATATCATATTTAAACAAATACAAATGCATATGAGACTCCAAATTCGTTAATATTGTTGTGATTGGGTGCCTATCACATACATATACAGATACTGGTCCTTTGGGTTCAGTCAGAACAGAGTCATGGAACATAGCTCTACATGTAGAAACCAAAATCACGGAGCAAAGCTCCACGTGCAAACACGTTCATACTAGCTACTCCGGTCACAACGCCTTTATTTGAGCATACATTTATAAGATGCATCAAATACGGAATATGCCATGTACAATAGTCACATATTATACAAATATCATTCAAAATCTTGCAGCAATCAGAACACTTCCAATACATCCCCAAATATTAACTCCTCGGACTTTAATTCCGGAATTCATAAACAAATCACAGAATACAATTATCATTCAGAGTCTTACAGTAATCAGAACACTTCCAATACATTCCCAAATATTAAGTCCTTGGACTTTAAGTCCGGAGTTCATAAACAAATCACATGATACAATTATCATTCAGAATCTCACAGCAATCAGATCACTTCTAATACATTCCCCAATATTAACTCCTCAGACTTTAAGTCCAGAATTCATAAACAAATCACAGAATACAATTATCATTCAGAATCTCATAGCAATCAGAACATTTTTAATACATTCCCAAATATTAACTCCTCAGACTTTAAGTCCGGAATTCATAAACAAATCACAACAGTTCAATAATTGGAAGCTTAACAAATCAAATCAAATCAATCCTAGGAAATTCATTTAGGTTAACTCATAGTACGCTCCGAGAAGCTATTGCCTGAATGGTCCGATAATGTCCGACTGGCGTCCGATATGCTCCTCTATACCATACATGACACATTAACAATATATCACATTTTGCACAAATGTATAAGTATTCCTTTATGCACATGTACTTATATAAAATATGCATAATGCATGTTCAATGACACTTCCGGGTATTTGATTGTAATTCACATAATCTAACCGATCAGATATCATAGCCCTCATTAATATCATTTGTACTTATATTTTGGACCAAAATAAAACAACTTGAAATCAATTTCATAACCTAATTGACCACTTCAGATTTTCTACCTACATGATTTTAGGTCAACTTGCATAATTAATATCATCAGGAAAGTGAAGGAATTTGGTAACACTTCCTTCTAACAAATTATTCTCCTATGTCTTAATTCTTTATTGATACCAAGATCACTCAATTTGGTTCATTACTCAATGAGTTAAGCACAAAATATCACAGAATGTGCGCATTTGAAATTTTGGCTAATGTATGGTCATGTATTCAAGTTGTACACCTCGTATCACTCAATTGCAGTATCCAAAAATTACAAAATTTATACCAATTAAAAGCTAAGAGGATTAGTTACAACTTTGGTGAAGACGCTTCATTCTAATTCGGCCCATATCAATACAGTTTATTAAATAATAACAGGACCTGATTTCTATCCCTGGTAGTGCTACTGCCTAAGCCAAGACATACTTTCAAGCTTAATTTCAAGACCCTTAAGGAAAGAATTCAAATTCCATTTCTTCTTAACATTTGTAGCCGAATGTCTCTAGTTAAATTTAAATTAAGAATCATTTCATTGTAAATCGACAGATTAAAATATAGCCAAAATAACAAAGTATGTTCAGTAAAAACATTCCAGTTATCAAATTCTAGCACACCTCAGCATTTTCATCCTAACACCCCCTTTCGGGATAACTTTGCGTGATCATTATGACCAGGAAAATGTTGTATTTCAGTAACACTTTCTTCTAGACAATTGTGACACTGTGTTTCCAGTTTATAATAACACCAAAATTGTACAATTTGATTCAGTATACTGAAAGTGATACCCAAAATAGTCAGACTGTTTTTTTGAAACTATAACAAAACTCATAACTCTACTTCTAGATAGATTTTGAAATGCTTAGAGATAGAATAACATTTGACTTCTTCAGGAAATTTGTAGACATATATCTCTAGTTTAATCTGAATTAAGAATCAACTCATTTAGAAATACACAGATCAAGTTACAATTAGAAAACCGAGACATGTTCAGTGAAAGTTTTCCATATCTCAGTATTCCAGCACACTTCCACATTAACATCTTAAACAATCTTTCCTAATTCAATCTTCATAAATTCTCTTTCATAACATGCTATAAACACTAATCATTTACTTACTTGTTCAATTCAAATACAAGGTCAAAAGTGTAGCACCCCCTTACCGTAGGGTACGCACCGGGACGCCCGTAGGTCATTCCGGTACATATCTTATGATAAGGGAGAGCTACTTGAAATCACTACAATCACTCCACATGGCATCACATTAATTTTTTAATAGTAAAGCATTAATAGAAAAC
>JANZXR010000003.1:25170375-25202906 GCA_027575705.1 Erythroxylum echinodendron
GTTTTTTTTTTCAATTTCTACTCCAATTTCTCCCCAAATTTCCAATGGCTCAAAATTAATAATTCCTAAATTCATGTGTCTAATTTTCCAGTGTCATTGGACAGTTATTTTTGCTACTGGTAAACCATTATTCTGCCACTCGGCATTTTTCTGGTCCAGAAATTATCCCAAAATTTCCAGAAAAATTTCTAAAATTCACTAAAAATTGGAAAACCAAAATGACCCTCTCCAACACAATTTTTCATACTCACAAATTATATTTTTCATACCAATCACATTTATTAACAAAAATACCTCGAAATGTCATGAATGCACGTGCAGTCTTTACATGTGAAAAATTCACTATTCACATGCATATATAAATGCATGAACATAGCTAAACAATTTTAAGCACTCTTAGCCCATTCCAAATTACTATTTTGCCCTTCCCATTGGTGAGGAGATGTTACAAAAAGTCACTCTAAATCAGTACTCCAAACATGCAGAAGCATCACACATTCAAGGTGGAAACTTGAAAGATTTCCGCTAGGACAAGACAACTATATTCTGATTCTCTACCTAACTTTGGGGAGGGTAAGGCACGAATTATTGGTGCAACAATCAGACATGAACATAAACAAACGTAGGGAGGTGCAAGGAAGAGTTTTTTGGTGGTGTGTGAGAGGAAAGAAGAAGAGAAATGACCATAGTTGGAGTTGCACCTGCTGAAACTTACACCTAAGGTGCTAGGTGTCAATTAAAGGAATGACCATATGTCTTATAGCATGATCAGCACTTATCAAGCATAGGTGCTGCCAAATGTCTCCAATTAACTAAGTCACTTGTCTATTAATCAAATATGCCATTTTTCATTAACTTACCAGCCCATTTGTCACACAATGATTGATCCATTTGTCAATTAATTCTTAGTCCATTTGTCACCAATTTAACTATGCCAAATGTATCTCAATTATAGACTAAATCATCTAAATTTTTCATGTATCAATTCATCCTACTACTTGGTATTTGTCCTAGTCCAAATGTACCTTAAATTCACCATCAAGTCCGAAATAATGCTAATGGTCTCAAAATAAATTTTTAACGCAAATAGCTCACAATTCACATTTTAATCACATTTTTAAATCAATTATACCTGGAAAATGTCAATGAATGCATATACAATCATATTCATATGCAAAAAAAGTGTGCATGTCATATTTAACTAAAGCATGATGTGCATTTTCCTAATTTCTCAGTACTTCCTTATAAATCACAATTCTAGCCTCATCACGGGTAACGGGATGTTACAATTCTCCGTTCCTAACAAAAATTTCGTCCTTAAAATTCTTACCTGAATGGTCGAGTAGGAAGGTTACTGATTCCTCATATGCTCCTCTGTTTCCCATGCGGCTTCCTCACTCAAATGGTTCTTCCAAAGGACTTTCACCATTGGGATCACTCGGTTCCTCATTTGCTTATTCTAATAGCCAATTATCCTCACAGGTTCTTCAACATAGCTTAGATTACTAGAGAGTTCAATCTCCTGGGTCGGTATCACATAAGTTGGATCTGATCGATATCGTCTAAGCATACTCACATGAAACACATTATGTATCTGATCCATTTTCGAAGGTAAGGCTAACTTATAAGCTAATGGTCCAATTCTTTCAATTATCTCATACGGACCAATATACCTCGAACTTAACTTACTCTTCTTGCCAAATTTCAATACAGCTCGTCATGGTGATACTCTTAGAAATACTCCATCACCAACCTGATACTCCATATCTCGTCTTTGTTGATCCACATAGCTTTTCTGTCTATCTTGTGCTACTTTAATTCTGCTATAGATCAATTTTATCTTATCAACGGTATCCTGAATCAACTCTAGACTTTCGACAATTCTTAGACCCTCTTCATCCTAATATAGAGGTGAACGACACTTCCTACCGTACAACGCCTTATAAGGAGCCATACCGATACTACTGTGATACTGATTACTGTAAGCAAATTCAATCAAAGCCACAAACTGATCCCATGTTCCTTGAAACTCTAGAATACAAGCTCTGAGCATATCATCAACAGTCTTAATCGTTCTCTCACTCTGACCATCTGTATGAGGATGAAATGTAGTACTGAAATTCAGCTTTGCACCCAAGCTGCTTGTAGGCTACCCCAAAATCTTGAGGTAAATCGAGGATCCCTGTCCGACACAATGGACACTGGAACCCCATGCAATCTCACAATTTCATTTACATATCACCGAGTCAACTGATCTAATGAATAATTCTCCCTCACTGGTAAGAAATAAGCCCATTTGGTCAATCTATCAATAATCACCCAAATGACATCAAGTTGCCTCAGAGTCCTAGGCAAACCCATAACAAAATCCATCGTGATTCGTTCCCATTTCCACTCCGGAATAGGTAACGAATGTAATTTTTCAATAGGAGCTTGATGCTCAGCCTTAACCTGGTGGTAAGTTGTACACTTAGAAACGAACTCTGCTACTTGCTTTTTCATTCCCGGCCACCAGTAATGTTGTTTCAATGCGTTATATATCTTGGTAGTACCAGGATGCATAGCATAAGCTGCTACATGGGCTTCCTCCAAAATCTCTTCTCTTAAATTATCAGCATCGGGCACAAATAATCTTGGCCCTAACCACAATGTATCATCTCTAGCTTCAAATTCAGAATCCAGCTTTACTTTCAACTTCTTAATTATCTTCATTAAGTCTGGATCTCTGCTCTGAGCCTCTTTGATCCTTTCAAGCAACACAAGTCTCAACTTCAATGTGGCTATCAATGTATCATTTTGCTCCATATTTAATTTAACATTTAGTACTCTCAACTGAACTAGGCTAAGTAACCTTGATAACTATACTTGAGCCACACTGCTATTAGATTTCTGACTTAACGCATCAGCCACTACATTAGCTTTGCCAGGATAATACTCAATTGTACAATCATAATCTTTCAAGAATTCTATCCATTTCCTCTGTCTCATATTCAACTCCTTCTGGTTCAACAAATACTTCAAACTCTTTTGATCAGTGATCACCTGAAAAGTTTCTCCATACAGATAATGTCTTCAAAATTTTAAGGCAAAACTACTACAGCAAGTTCCAAATCATGGACTAGATAATTAAATCCATGAGATCTCAACTGTCTCGATGCATATGCTATTACTTTACCATGCTGCATCAGTACACATCCTAAACCCCGGTGTGAAGCATCAATGTACACAATATAACCTCCAGAGCCAGATGGAATAGCTAACACTGGTGCTATAGTTAACTGATGCTTAAGCTCCTTAAAACTCCTCTGACAATCATCATTTCATCCAAAAGGCACATTCTTTCTCAGAAGTTTTGTCAAAAGGGATGAAATCAGTGAAAACCCCTCGACAAACCTTTTATAATAACCAGCTAATCCAAGGAAACTCTGATCTCAGACACATTCCTTGGAGCCTCCCACTTCATCACTGCTTCGACTTTCTTTGGGTCAACTTGAATGCCCTGTCTAGACACTATGTGACGCAAAAATACTATTTGATCAAGCCAAAATTTGCACTTACTGAACTTGAAATATAACTATTTCTCCCTCATTATCTGGAGAAATAATCTCAAATGTATAGTATGGTCTTTTCTACACTTCGAGTACACCAAAGTTTCATCAATAAAGACAATTACAAAGCGATCTAAATAAGGTTGAAATACCTTATTCATCAAATCCATAAAAGTTACCGGAGCATTAGTCAAACCAAATGGCATCACCAAAAACTCGAAGTGCCCATATCTAGTTCTAAATGCAGTTTTGGGAATATCGGCCTCAGTTATTTTCAACTGGTAGTAACCCGACTTCAAGTCTAACTTTGTAAACACCTGAGTTCCCTGTAACTGATCAAATAAATTATCAATCCTTGACAATGGGTATTTATTTTTAACAGTGATCCGATTCAACTGTCGGTAATCAATACACAATCTCAGGGTTCCATCTTTCTTTTTTACAAACAATATCGGAGCTCCCTAAGGTGACACACTAGGCCTGATGAAACCTTTATCTAACAACTCTTGTAATTGGGCTTTCAACTCTTTTAGTTCTACAAATACCATCCTATATGGGGGTATTGATATAGGAGCAATACCTGGAATAACGTCCATAGTAAACTCCGTCTCCCTTTCTAGGGGTAAACTTGGTAATTCTGCGGGAAACACATCTAGAAAATCCTTAACAACTGGAAAATCCTAAATGGTTTGTTCATTCCGAGTGTTAATTATATGGTCCAGATAAACCTCACATCCACCTCGGATCAGTTTCAACACACTCATAAATGAAAATAGTCAGGCTGGCACTACCTGACTAACTCCTCGAAACACCAATCTCGACTGGTTGGAAGATTCAAGCACTACTTCCTTGGTGTAGCAATTCATTACAGCCCAATGAACTGTAAGCCAATATATGCCAAGAATTACATCAATTTCCTTTAACTGCAATACAATCAGATCAGCTTCTACCTCTACCTAATCAATCCAAACTATGCACCTTTTACATACCTCATCGATCACTGTTGTGCTACCCATAGGGGTACTCACCTCTAACCCACATTTTAGTATCTCTCTCACGCAATGCAATCTAGATTCCAGATGTAGTGTGATGAATGAATGTGTAGATCCTGGATCTACCAGTGCATATGCTTCAAAATGGAAAACATTCAACACAACTATTACCATATCCAGGGAGTTCTACGCCTCCTGTCTGGTGATGGCCTATACCCTAGCCTGAGATTGCAGCTGGTTACTCCGCACCTCAACCTTGACACTAGGCTATGTTGACTGAGTTTTGCCTCTACCTTTGCCTCTCTGTGTAAATCTGCCATCTCTACTCTGTTGTACTGATGCCTCAGTCACTGTTCCTCCTCTAACTCCAGACTCTAATCTAAACATTTCAGGACAATCTCTGATCATATGGTCTAACGAGCCACAACGGAGACAAGCTCCAGTTTCCCTCCAACATTCATCGTCATGCTTTTTACCACAGTGCTCACACTCAAGCAACTATTGAGACTGGTTGGAGAACATTTGTCCTCTACCTCTTCCAGTCTGAACAAATCCACCTCTTGATCGGAATCTAGATTGTCTCGATTTAGCCTGGAATCGAGACGATCTATTCTGGCACTTTCTAAAGCTTCTACCAGAATCAGCCTGAGATTCATCCTGCCTCTTTGCTCTAATCTCCTATATGTGCTCTCCTTAACCATCCTTCAACAACTGTTCAATTCTGATTGAGGTCGTTTGGAGTTCTATGAAACTACCCAAATTAGAAATGTTCAGTAGTTTTCTAATCTCTATGTTCAAACCATCCTCAAATTGTCTACATTTATCTTCCTCTGTTGGGATCAATGTAGTTGCATACCCCATTAGCTCGTTGAATTTTATCTCATCCACTGCCAATGTGAGTCTACCTTGCTTCAGGTCTAAAAATTCTTTCATTTTCTAATCCATGTAAATCTTCGGCATGTAGTTCTCTCGAAACACTCTCAGAAAATCCCCCTAGGTCAAACTACAATGTCTGCTGGTACTGTCCGACACAGTCTTCCACCACTAGTATGCGGGACCTTGCAGTAATGAGATTGCATAATCGAATCTTTATTTTTCCTTACAGTCCATCTGGCCAAACACTCGTCCAGTTCTACCTAACCACCCTTCTACTTCAACTGGGTTTGTACTTCCGCAGAAGTCCACAGCCCCTAGCTTCCTCAATTTATCATATCTTCTTTCTCGCCTCTCTGGAATTTTCGGAGGCATCTGAGCAAACTTAGGTATAGGAGACTCTACGTTGACTCCTACAGACTCCATGTCAGTTGAATCACCAATTGGATCTCCTATGGAGGGTGACCTATAACAAACAAAAGTGTGATCACTATCTGAATATCTCACTATTTATCATATCTCAACTCATATTTGTCCCTAAAGATTCCAAACCATACTCTGATACCAAAAAATGCAACATCCCACTACCATAGGTTACATACCCTAACATTCAGGTACACAACCTATGATAATGGTATGTTATAGCAAAAACAAATCCAACTTACAAATGGCATTAACTAACATCATTTAAAAGTCAGCAAATTTTAAAACCATCGATTGCATTCATTGACAAAGTTTACATTGTTTCCATTAGACAAATATTTACAAAACCTCATACAAGTTCTAACAAAAACTATACAATAAAAGTTATAACTCTCTGACGTCAGCTGACAGACTTCTGATCCATAACTTAGTCTAAAACATTCTTCTAATCTAGAATAAACACTAAGTCTCATATCTCGTACCTGAAAAATCACGTTGTAATTTTTATGAGTTTTGCGAACTCAATGAGTGAACCATCATTTGTGATTTCACCGGATTCACATACACAAATCACATATTTCACAATTATTCATACAAAACATGTATATTCCAAATAATCACACTGTCATGGCACATCATTTAATCATTGCAAATCAAATCATATATAAACAAATACAGATGCATATGAGACTCTAGATTCGTTAATATTGTTGTGACTGAGTGCCTATCACATACATATACGGATACTGGCCTTTTGGGTTCAGTCAGAACAGAATCACGGAGCATAGCTCTACGTGTAGAAACCGAAATCACGGAGCAAAGCTCTACGTGCAAGTGCTTTCATACTGGCTATTCTGGTCACAACGCCTTTATTTGAACATGCATTTATGAAATGCATCAAATACAGAATATGTCATGTACAACAGTCACATATGATACAAATATCATTCAAAATCTCGCAGCCCAGAACACTTCCAATACATCCTTAAATATTAACTCCTCGAACTTTAAGTCCGGAATTCAAAAACAAATCACAGAATACAATTATCATTCAGAATCTCACAATAATAAGAACACTTCCAATACATTCTCAAATATTAACTCCTCAGACTTTAAGTCCAAAATTTATAAACAAATCACATAATACAATTATCATTCAGAATCTCACAGCAATCAGAACACTTCCAATACATTCCCCAATATTAACTCCTCAGACTTTAAGTCTGGAATTCATAAACAAATCACAGAATACAATTATCATTCAGAATCTCACAGCAATCAGAACACTTCCAATACATTCCCAAATATTAACTCCTCGGACTTTAAGTCCGAAAAGCTATTGCCTAGATAGTTCGACAATGTCCGACTAGCATCCGATGTGCTCCTCTATACCATACACAACACATTAACAATATATCACATTTTTTTCACAAATGTATAAGTATTCCTTTATGCACATTGACCTATATAAAATAAGCATGATGCATGTTCAATGACACTTCCAGATATCTGATTGTAATTCACATCATCTAATCGATCAGATATCATAGCCCTCATTAATATCATTTGTACTTATATTTTGGACCAAAAAAAACAACGTGAAATCAATTTCATAACCTAATTGACCACTTCAGATATTCTACCCACATGATTTCGGGTCAACTTGCATAATTAATATCATCAAGAAAGTGAAGGAATTTGGTAACACTTCCTTCTAGCAAATTATTCTCCTATGTCTTAAGTCTCTATTGATACCAAGATCATTCAATTTAATTCATTATTCAACGAGTTAAGCACAAAATAATATAGACTGTGCACATTTGAAAATTTGGCTAATGCATGGTCATGTATTCAAGTTGTACACCTTATATCACTCAATTCCAATATCAAAAAATTGCAAACTTTATACCAATTAAAAGCTAAGAGGATTAGTTACAACTTTGATGAAGACACTTCAGCCTAATTAGGCTCATATCAATACAGTTTATTAAATAACAACAGGACCTAAATTCTACCCCTAGTAGTGCTACTGCCTAAGCCAAGACATACTTTCAAGCTCAATTTCAAGACCCTTAAGGACAGAATTCAAATTCCATTTCCTCTTAACATTTGTACCCAAATGTCTCTACTTTAATTTAAATTAAGAATCATTTAATTTGTAAATCTAAAGATCAAAATATAGCCAAAATACCAAACTATGTTTAGTAAAAACATTCCAGTTATCAAATTCTAGCACACCTTAGCATTTTCATCCTAACACCCCCTTTTAGGATAACTTTGCATGATCATTATGACAAGGAAAATGTTGTATTTTAGCAACACTTTCTTCTAGACAATTGTGACACCGTGTTTCTAGTTTCTAATAACACCATAATTGTACAATTTGATTTAGTATACTGAAAGTTATACCTAAAATAGTCAGAGCGTTTTTTTGAAACTGTAACATAACTCATAACTCTACTTCCAGCCAGATTTTGAAATTCTTAGAGATAGAATTAACATTTGACTTCTTCAGGAAAGTTGTAGACATATATCTCTAGTTTAATCTGAATTAAGAATCAACTCATTTAGAAATGCACAGATCAAGTTATAATTAGAAAAACGACACATGTTCAGTGAAAGTTTTCCAGATCTTAGTATTCCAGCACACTTCCACATTAACATCTTAGACAATCTTTCTTAATTCAATCTTCATAAATTCTCTTTCATAACATGATATAAACACTAATAATTTACTTACTTGTTCAGTTCAAATCCAAGCTCAAAAGTCACTCTAAATCAGTATTCCAAACATGCAGAAGCATCACACATTCAAGGTGGAAACTTGAAAGATTTCAGCTAGGACAAGGCAACTATATTCTGATTCTCTACCTAACTTTAGGGAGGGTGAAGCACGAATTATTGGTGCAACAATTAAACATGAACATAAACAAACTTAGGGAGGTGCAAGGAAGAGTGTTTCGATGGTGTGTGAGAGGAAAGAAGAGGAGAAATGACTATAGTTGGAGTTGCACCTGCTGAAACTTACACCTAAGGTGTTAGGAGTCAACTAAAGGAACGACCATATATCTTATGGCATGATCAGCACTTATCAAGCATAGGTGCTGCCAAATGTCTCCAATTAACTAAGTCACTTGTCCATTAATCAAATATGCCATTTGTCATCAACTTACCAACCTATTTGGCACGCAATGATTGATCCATTTGTCAATTAATTCTTAGTCCATTTGTCACCAATTTAACTATGCCAAATGTAACTCAATTATAGACTAAATCATCTAAATTTTTCATGTATCAATTTATCCTACGACTTGGCATTTGTCCTGTCTAAATGTACCTCAAATTCACCATCAAGTTCGAAATAATGCTAATGGTCTCCAAATAAAATTTTAACACAAATAACTCGCAATTCACATTTTAATCACATTTATAAATTAATTATACCTAAAAAATGTCAATGAATACATGCACAATCATATTCATGTGCAAAAAAAGTGTGCATGTCATATTTAACTAAAGCATGATGTGTATTTTCCTAATTTCTCAGTACTTCCTTATAAATCACAATTCTAGCCTCAACACGGGTAACGGGATGTTACATCCATAGTGTCGATGGGAAGCATAAAGTCGGCAAGCATGAGGAAGTTAGGAACATCTTCAAAGGTGTGGGTGCCGAGCACAAGCCGATTGTAATATCCTAGTTCGATTATTATACTCTGTAATATGTTGTACATACATTTTATAGATTATGCTCTATTTATAATTTACTAGAGTAATTTAAGAGTTTAAATGTATTATTGAGGTTATAATAGAGATTACAGATAGACCAGAGACAGTTTTAGACTCGATCAAAAAAATTTTGAAAACTCTAAAAAGCAACGAAAGGAGTCTAAAAAAGCTTTAAAAGCCTCTTGGAGATTTAGGTGACACTTTTGAATGAAATCCAGAAGATTTTGATAGCATTTAGCGATTTCCAAATTCAATCCAAAAATTCTTCCGGACATCCAAAAGTTACTGCATAATTTCAAAATATGATGAAAAGCTCCAAAATTAGGATTGGAGTCCATAGGAACTAAAACAGGTCAAAATGGAGGTTGTTTGAATAGAACTCGGGTAATCCAAAATTATTAGACTAAAATGCCCTTTTTGCAAAATTATGGGACTAAGGATTTTAAACCCATTAAAAATTTTTAAAAGCGTTCAATCAATAAGTATTAAAAATTTGAAAATAAGATGGTTGTGGAATGTTTTCGGGATTTAATTCGGTTAGATGGTCAATTAAATGCATTAAAGGGCAATTTGGTCTTTTTGTACTAATTAAAAGCAATTTGATCTTTTTACATGACACTTGTGGATTGATGAGTCATTAGAGAGGACCAATGAGATGATGAAATTTGTTTGATGGGTCATTAGTGATGACAAATAGGAAGGCGACATGTGTAATCCATTAAATGAGTATAAAAAGCGTAAGACATTTTACTTCATTCTTTCAACATAAAAGTGAGAGTGATGAGAGGGAAACATAAGAGAAAAAAAAAGAATGGGAAAAGAAGAGAAGCTAAGGGTGAACATCGGCCAAGGAGAGAGGAAGAAGAGTGTAGTCATTTTTTATGGAATTTGAAGGTGATTTGGAGAAATCTTGAAGTATTCTCAAATACTTAAAAGATTAAAGGAAAAAAATAGTAAGTTTGCTAGCTTAAATTTCAAACTTTTATGTGTTTTCTTGAGTAAGATTGATGTGTTTAAGATCTATGTTGTCTAGGTATTACTTTGATGTTTCTTTGTATGGAATTAGTTGAATATGACAAGAGAGGAATGTGTAGTGGAATTTTGTCTTACGTTAACTAGAACCAGTCCCAAGTTTTTTGGCCATAACTTGGCCTACAGACCTCTGAATTGGGTGATTACAATTGGATCTTAAACCTAAGATAGATTACTAAAACTCTCTACAAGAAACTTAGACCTAATTCAGGATGAATGATATTGAAATTTGAGATTGAAAATGGAAACCTAATACTACCCCTGTGTTGAAATAACTTGTTATATTTGGTACATTTTTCATGATTTAGAAATTGAAATGGCATGATTTTTGATTATATAGAAATTAGAGACATAGGGAACAAATGTCTAGAAGACCTTAAAACCTAATTTGAGCGTTTGCTATATGAAAATTAAGGAACAAATGGAGGTATAGATTCTGGACATTGGTCATAACTATGACTCATCATGCATGATTGTGATATGGTGAATTAAATTGGGTGAGATTGTGTTTTTGAAGAAATTGGTAAGTTATAATGGATAAAAGATAGTATTTAAGTGACTTTTGAAGTTAGATTAGGAAACAATGACCAATAGGTTAGCTTACAAAAGTAATCAGAAATATAATTAACATGCATGTTACACGATTAGATACAAATCTTGAATTAGGTTAAACCAAATATATAGTTTTAATGCCTTATTTTCTAATTTGGAAATAAATGCCCAAACGGAATGCACTTTGTGTAGGTAAAGGAGAGGCACCGAATGCATGAGTGTGCTTAGAGATAAGTTCGCAAAACTATGAGTGTATTTTACTTGTTTTATATGACCAAAATTCTTTGCAAAAGAATTGATAACATATGGGTGTTCTTTAAATTGATTTTATGTAAATGGTGTCTATTTATGGAGACTAGCAAGTTGTAAGTGTACTTTAAATTGAGTTTATGCAAATGGTTTTCATTTGATCATGAAATGAATATTTATATTGAGTTTTATGCAAATGATATTTTACAAGTGAATATTGCCAGCATAAGTGTATCCTTTGGCAATATATGAGTTTTAATTTGAAAGTTGAATTTTACATGATTGGGAGTTACATTGAAATAATTTAATTATGAATCCTCCCATACTTGATTTAGAAAAATAAGATGATTCGTAAATGTAAGAGTTACTTTTGCCTATGGTACACCACTAAGCTTTATATATATTATTATACCAGTATATTTATGGCTGTTAACTTATTATGGGTAAGCGTTGTAGAATTAGCTCTGTAAATAGTGGTTAACAAGTCACGGGTAAGCAATGTAGAACCAACTTCGTGACTTATTACGAGTAAGTAATGTAGAACTAGCTCTGTAACTACCAGTCCATAGTGGTTAACCTATTACGGGCAAGCGATGCAAAACCAGCTTTGTAATTAGTGGTTAACCAATCACAGGTAAGCGATACAGAATCAACTCCGTGACCTTAGCCTAAGGTTAACCATATTGTAAAGAAGTTTGTGGTGGGTTATATCGTATAAGAAGTTCATGACAATAAATAATAACGTCGCCACTATTTATTTTTAAAAGTAATTTGAGAGGCACTGTATCGTACTAATTCTAGTAGTTGGCTTATTTGCAGTATAAAAGTTTTCAAAAAACTTATTGTCACCACTATTTATTGATTAAGAAAAATGGAAAATGGAAAATCTTATAATATGAGTTTAATTTCAAAAGGGCATTTTGAAATACTAATTTCAGAAAAATGAAGTTATGTTTTACGACATGTTATTGGATTAACATATTTTATGATGCACGAGTGAATTATTATGACAATTATTTTTCCATAAGCTTTATAATTGTATGAGAATATTTCAGTTATGTTGTTAAAAAAAGTAACTTTTAGTAAATTGATTACACTTACTGAGCTATTTTAACTCGCCCTTATTTTTATGTTTTTAAACAAACCACCCCAGATATGCATACAGGTGCTGCAATAATCGAGACTCCGCCATAGGATTAGTTATATCGTCGGGTGTTATTGTGTTTGTATTATCTTTCTTACGTATGTGTTTGCTTGAAATTGACTTAGTTGTTTGTATATATGTTGTAAAGTATTTTTAGAAAGCGTTTAAAAATGTGATCTTGTAAACATCTTTAGGATTGTAAATCTCTTTTTCTTAATAAACTACAAGGGCTTTGATCTCGATGATGTTTTTAAAATGTTAAGAATTGTATGTTTGTGATTCCTTATGATATGGACCTGAGGTCACATTTCAAAAGTTGAGATGGTATACGAAATATTAGAAGTGTTTTAAAATATGTTATGTAGGTTTTTGAAAATTTTGGGAACATTGTGTTGCCAAACTTTTTAGTAAAATGATAAAAAAAAATTCCCCACTATTTTCTGCACTTTTAATTATTAAAATATAAAAGCTTTTAAATAGTTGAACGGCTTGGTTTTACGGAAACCCTTCGATCGAGTCAGATATCGATTAAAGGGCTACCATGGCGTCGCTAGGAGGGCTCCACTTGGGTTCCAGAAGGGGAACTTCAGGTTAGGTTCTTTCACAGTTAGACGGCGAAAGAGGAAGGGTTATCGAAGCAGGGCATAGGAGTGGAGATTGGAAGCCAATGGACCGTGAGAGATGGCCATTCTAGCGGGTAAGATGACAAGGTCGTAAAGGAACTACGTGTTCTTCTTCCACACACTAAACTCGTCTTCAAGTTGCTTTGAACCCACTTCCTGTTCCTTAGTTGACGCCATTTCCCAAACATCATATCTTTGTGGATTTTCTGCTTCGTAGTGAACATCCTTACAGAGTTGTTATTTTAAAAAAAAAGTTAAACAAAGCAATTAGTGAATGTGGGCAACATAATGATAGAGGAGCAACCCGCAACTATCCCTTACATGGCCATCATGTGAAGGTTGTGGTAAGTTACTTTCTTAAACTAACTTGGTATTTGGACTTGCTTAAACTAACTTGGTAGTTGGACTTAATCTCTACAACTTTTCTTCCCTTCTCCTAATAATATGCAGAACATCATGGACAATAACTTACATCCTCAACATGTAGCAGCTTTATGAGATTAATGGCTTGATTTTCTATTGCATTTTATTTCTAATTGTAGGTGGGAAACCCACCAATGTTATTTTCCTTTTTTTAGTTGTAGGAGTTCCACAAATTCAGGATAAACTTTTATATTTAAAGGCTACCAGAGGATCACTATTTCGGGATTGGTATTATCAGACATACTTTCTCTTGTCTTCTTCCCTTCTTCTGCAGTTGTTCTTAAATTCTTGCTATCAGTGGTATTATAGACAAGTTGGCCCTGATGGGAACTCGACAGTAGTCTAACGCTGAGTTTCGTAATGAGGTACAAGAAGCACTTGGTCGCCATGAATCCATGTTTGACCAATTCACTCCAACATGCAAACCTTGCTTTTTAAAGTTCAAAATATTTAACTATCTTAACAGAATTCTCGCCACATTCATAATGAAAATGAGAACCCTTTGGGCAGAGGTCTCCTAAAAATACCTCTCACCAGGGAAACACTTCTTATGTTAACCACCAACAGAACTCAAGCTCCATTTTTCGAAGTTTGATGGTACGAATGCACCAGGTTGGGTGTACAAGGCAGAGCAGTATTTCAAATTCAAAGGTAGTGCAACTGATTAACAGGTCAACCTCGCCTCTTTTCATATTGAAGTAATCGCCCACAGTGGCACAGGTGGTATGATAAATTCCAAGGACCAGTGACATGGGAGGAATTCACTAAGGCTCTTCTCATCAGGTTTGGTCCTACTAATTATGAAGATCCTTCAAAAGCAATCACTCACCTTAGACAAACCACTACAGTTTCTACTTGTCAGGAAGAATTCGAGAAACTTTCTCATCATATTGATAACTTGCCTCAACCATTTTTGGGAGGATGTTTTTCTGCAGGGCTTAAAGATGATATCAGATTAGATGTTAAAATCAAATTACCTCGACATTTGATAGATGCCATTAGAGTAGAAAGATTGGTTGAAGAGAAGCTGAATTTACAAAAGAAAAATATCAGTAGCAGCCATACCCTTTGGACCAACAAGAGCAACATGCCACCCAGCATTTTGAGACCTCCACCTATTGCCAGAACTGCCAACAATCAGCCCTCTTTTTATATAATTTCCATTCAAGAGGTAAAGGAGAGAAGAGACAAAAGATTGTGTTATTATTGTGATGAGTGGTACAACCCAGGCCATCGCTGCCAGAGGCCTCAACTCTTCACCATTGAAGGCAGTTTAGAGCACGGAGTTGAGGAGACCTGCAACATCCCACTACTACAAGGTAAATACCCGAATACCTGAAGGACATTCAAGTACACACCCTATGAAATTAGTATGTTGGAGCAATAACAAATCCAATTTACACATGGCATCATCTAACATAATCGAAAGTCACTAAATTTTTAAACCATTCACTTCATTCATTTATAAAGCTTACGACGTTTCCATCAAACAAATATTTACAAAACCTTATATAAGTTCTAGCAAAACTACATAAATAACAAAAACTGTATCACTTTTGGTGTCAGCTGACAGACCTCTGAGCCATTTCTCTATCCAAAAGATTCCTTAAGTCCTGAATAAAGAATTAGGTCTCCTGTCTCGTACCTGAAAAGCCACATTGTAATTTTTTATGAGTTTTGCAAACTCAATGAGTGAACCATCATTGATGAATTCACCGGATTGCATGTACACATCATATATATCACAGATATTCATTCAAAACATATAATTATTTTCCAAATACTCACATAGCATGGCATAACATATGGTCACTCATTACATCTTTGCAAATCATTCATGAATTTCAATCTTATATGAACGCTATATGTATGAGACTCACATTCGTTTTTATTATTGTGACTGAGTGCCTATCACATACTTATAAAAAGATTGGCCCATATGGCTCAGTTAGAACAGAATCACGAAGTATAGCTCTACGTGTAGAACATATATTATGGAGCAAAGCTCTACATAGAAGCGCTTCAAACTGGCTACTTAAGTCACAACGACTTTATCTGAGCATGCATTTTATGAAATGCATCAAATACTGAATATGCCATATATTACAATCTTATACAAATGCTCAGACAAAGTTTTTCACAGTCATTGGACCTAATTCCGGCCTTTACCTTTTGTTGAGAATCAAATGTCATTCATAAATTCATATCAAATCAGAACACTTCCAATACATGCCCAACTATTAAACTCCCAGGACCTCAGGTCCAGAATCTAGAAACAACTCACAAACAGTTCAATAATATTGGAAGTTTAACAAATCAAATTAAATTCAAATCAAATCAATCCTAGGAAATCATCTAGGTTGACTCACTGTATGCTCTAAGAAGCTATTGTCTGGATGGTCAGGCAATGTCCGACTGGCGTCTGATGTGCTCCTCTAAAATGTACACAACACATTCACAAATATCATATTTTTTTCAATGTATAGAAAGTATTCACAATGCATGTTCAATGACAAATCCGGGTATCTTATTTTAATTATCATCACTAAATCAATCAGATATCAAAGCCCTCATTAATATCATTTGGTACTTATAGTTTGGACTAAAATAAAACAATGAGAAATCAATATCATAACCTAATTGATTACTTCAGATTTTCTACCCATATGATTTCGAGTCAACTTTTCATAATTAATCTGATAGGGTAAATGACAAAATTTGGCAAAACTTCCTTCTGAAAAGTTGTTCTAAAGTGTATTAAGTTTATAATGACTCTAATATCATCCAATTTGATTTAGTATTCAATGAGTTATGCACAAAATACCACAGACTGTGCACATTTGAACTTTTGGCTAGTATATGATCATACCCTCTAATTGTACAACTCATATCTTTCAGCTCAGATATCCAAAAATTACAAACTTTACATCAATTTAAAGCTAAGAGAATAAGATACAACTTTATTGAAGACAACTCAGCCTAATTTGGCCCACATTAATATAGTTTATTCAATAACTACAGGACAAGATTTCTGTCCCTAGTAGTACTACAGCCTAAGCTGAGACTCAATTACATGCCAATTTTGAAAATCATAAAGACAACATTAAAATTCGACTTATTCAAAAAAGTTGTATAAATATGTCTCTAGTTTAAGAAGAATCAAAAATCAACTCATTCAGATGTCTACAGCTCAATTTATAATTACAAAATCGAAGCATGATCATGAAAATTTTCCAATTCATAACATTCCAGTAGACTTCCACAATTTCATCCTATCCATCACTTCCAAATCAATTCAGATAACTCTAAATTTTTATGGAGAGAAATGAAATGTCTTAAGAATCCATTGGTCTAAGTTTCAAGTTATTTGGAGTTCGGATAAAAAAGTTATGGCAAAAGACTTAGGGCTGTTTAATGAAATACTCTTGTTTTTAACCCACACAGATAAACCATCACCTTTTCTCTCTCTAACACGCAAATCTTCATCTTCTTCACCAAACTCAGTGTTTTTTTCTCCTTCCTTTTCTAACTTAATTACTTCTAAATCATCTATTATGCTTGTCTACACTCCCTGTAACTTCCAAACAATTCAGAAACAATCATAAACTTCAAACATCAAAAATCCAAAACTACATATACACTTCCTCTCTCTATTGTGTTTCCTACTACACTTGTTTAGTTTTCTTTTTATACACTACAAAACAAGTAGAACCTCATTCAGTGTTCTCCTCTTGTCTAAGTCTCATTAAGCTTCAAGTCTCACAATCTTAGAAACAATTTCTGCACAATGTCTATTTCACCTCATTTTCATATAATTCATTTTTCTCATCACCAAAACTACTCTTCATGCATGCATTCACTTCCAACATTAAAACATCATCAAAATCATCCACATAATATCCAGAAAACTAAAACACAACTTACTCTAAACTAGCTCATAACTCAAGATCAAAGTGAAACATCTACAAACAACAACGATCCATAACTTACTTGTTTCTTCAAAGAAATTTCCAGAAATAGGTAGAGCAATGAGGGATTTCGGTGGTGGAAGGACAATAACACAAACACATGCAGAAATTAAGTGTCTAAGTGATGAAGAGCAAGAAAGAAGATGGTGGTTTCGGTGTAGACAATGCAGAGACTTCCTTTGAGTCTTCCCACATGTTTGTGTGACACTTGTCACTATTCCCATGTACTACTTGTCACATAACTATGCTGTCACATGTCACTCAAGGATTGGTTCAAATGTCAATATATATATATATACAAAATTCTCCAAAAATTCTAAAATATCCGAAATACACCTAAATGACCAAAACACAATTTAATCACATTTAACAACTCAATTGTACCCAAAAAATATCAATGAGTGCATGTACAATCATATGAATGTGCAAAAATGTGCATATCACAAATAACTTATGCATAAGGTGTATTTGCCTAATTTCACAGAAATTTCTCATAATTATTTATTCTAGCCTTTACATGGGTAACGGGATGTTACAAGACCAACTCGTCAGAATTTTCAGAACTAGTATTTCAGAAGTACTACCAGACATATCACTACATGCAATGGCTGGAACAAATCACCCTCAGACCTTGCGATTATAAGGAAGAATAAAGGGACAAGAAGTAGCAATTCTCATTGATAGTGATAGTACCCATAACTTCGAGATTAAAATTTGGTGGATTCATGTGGCTTAATCGTGATACAAGATCAACCCCTTCAAATTACCATTGCCAACGAAGAAAAAATGACTTGCTATGGAAGATGTCTCAGTCTCTCCTTGATTATTCAAAGATATCACACCATAGAAGATTTTTATGTTCTTCTAGTTACGTCGTACCTAATTTTTTAAGGAGTTCAATGGTTGGAAACTCTTGGAACTAAAAAGACCGACTATACCACCCTCACCATGACAATTAAAAAAAGGGACCAACCTTACACTTTTTATGGCATCAGAAGGGAAGAAATAGAGCCACTGCAAAAGAAGGAGCTCCATATGATACATGCCCTACATTTCTTTTCCAGGTTGAAGCCGCAGAAGCTGCCCCTATAACCGTATCTCATCATGAGATTCAATAGTTCTCATAAAATACAGCCACATATTTGCACAACCCATAACTCTTCCGCCACACCGCGCACAGGATCATCATCTTCCACTTCAACTTGATAGCAAACTAATCTCAGTAAGACAATATCGTTATCCTTTTTATCAAAAAAAATGAGATTGAAAAAATGGTCTAAGAATTGCTTTCATTAGGATTAATCCGTCCTATTAGGAGTCCCTTCTCATCTCCCTTTTGGTTAGTAAAAAAATCTGATGAAAGTTGGAGATTTTGTATTGATTACAAGACCTTGAATGATATTATGGTGAAGGAAAAATTTCCGATTCTTGTCATTGATAAACTTTTGGAGGAATTGAATGGCACTGAAGTTTATTCTAATTTAGATTTGCGATCAGGTTACCATTAAATCCATGTCAAAAAAGAAGATATACATGACCTTTAGAACGCATGGACACTACAAATTCGTAGTAATGCCCTTCAGACTCACAAATGCCACCGCTACTTTCCAAGCTTTGATGAATGAGATTTTTTGACCATATTTAAGAAAGTTTATTCTTGTATTTTTTGTTGACATTCTTATGTATAGCATGAATTGGCAAGAGTATGTAAGGCACCTAGAAATTGTTCTACAGACCCTCAATACTCACCAATTATTTGCCAAGTTGACGAAATGCCAGTTTGGAATCATTAAGGTGGAATATTTGGGCCATTTGATTTCAAGACAAGGAGTAGCGGTTGATACCAAGAAAATAGCAGCAGTCAAGGATTGGCCACAACCCACCAATCAAAAAAACATGCGGGGCTTTCTCGGACTTGTCGACTATTACAGAAAATTCATCCAAAATTTTGGAAGTATAGCTGCCTCTCTCACTTATTTACTAACTAAAAATGGGTTCTCTTGGAATACAGAAGCAGCAGAGGCGTTTGAAAATCTCAAGGAAGCATTGTCATCTCCTCCTATATTAGCCCTACCAAACTTCACCCAAGAGTTTTTCGTCGAAAGTGACATATGTGGTACAGGGATAGGAGCCATCTTGTCATAGAATCAGAGAGCAATAGCCTACTACAGTGAATTGTTGAAGGGAGCAGCATTGAATTTCTCCATATATGAGAAGGAGATGTTGACGATAGTGAAGGCAATTCAAAAATGGCGACCTTACCTTCTTGGCCGACCCTTCACTATCAGAACGGATTAAAGAAGTCTCATGTTCCTTTTAAAGCAACAAATCACAACTCCTGCTCAAGCGAGGTGGTTATCGAAACTCATGGGATACGATTATAAAATAGAATATCAAAGGGGTCGTGAAAATCAAGGTCCTGATGCCTTATCATGTTTGGTAGAATTCCAGATGACTGAAATATCCTTAACTGTAACTGATTGGTGGAAGAAGTTACAAACAAAGTAAAATAGGATTCTTTTTATAAAAATATTCCCCAACAGCAGCCTACTAAACGTGATTTCCAGGTAAAGGATGGTGTTTATTTTTTGAAAAGAAAATTCCTCTTGAGTCCTCATAGCTCTCTAATTCCTACGATTATGAAAGACTGTCATTCTTCACCAATAGGAGGGTACTTTGATTATGACAAGACTTTACAAAAAATCCACCAAAATTTTTAGTGGCCTGGACTTAATCGAATGGTGAAAGAGTTTATCAAGACTTATGTCATTTGTCAACAAAACAAATATGAGACTTTGAAGCCTGTAGGACTCATGCAACCTCTACCAATTCCAAAAACAGTTTGGACAGATGTATCGATGGATTTCATAGTGGGACTACCTCCTTCCTATGGTTACACATTCATACTGGTGGTTGTTGATTGCCTCTCCAAGTGCTGCCATCTCATTCTTCTACGTCATCCTTACACGGCCACAACAATTGCCACATAATTCATTAATCATGTAGTCAAACTCCATGGGATTCCACTGTCCATCATCAGTGATCGTGACAAGGTTTTTGTAAGTTGGTTTTGGTCTCAGTTATTTAAATTGCAGGGGACAGAACTCAAGTTGAGCTTCAGTTATCATCCACAAATTGATAGGGAGACAGAAGTTCTTAACATAATTTTGGAGCAATATTTGAGATGTTTCATAAGAGAACAACCTCAAAAATAGAGTGAATGGCTGCCTTGGGCTGAATTGAGTTATAATACGACTAAACATTCAGCTACAAAAATCTCTCCTTTTGAATTAGTGTATGGGAAATCACCACCTACAATAATCCAGTACTTGTTGGGCACGATGCAGATGGCTGCAGTGGACGCATATCTCAAAGATCGCACCATCATCCTTCATGATTTGAAGAGAAACTTGCAGATATCACAAGAGTGAATGAAGCTCCAAGCGGATAAACACAGAAGAGAGGTGGACTTCCAAGTAGGTGATTTTGTTTACTTGAAATTGCAGCCCTACAAACAGACTTCTGTTGCCTTTGGCAACTCCCTTAAGCTCTCTCCTCACTTCTATGGGACTTTTGAAATACTGGAGAAGATAGGTTCTGTGGCTTACGGTCTTCGTTTGCCTAAAGATGCCAAAATATAAAATGTTTTTCATATCAACCTCTTGAGAAAACACCTCAGCAATAGGCCACCACCCATTTCTACTCTACTGCCTGTCACTGATGATTCCATAATTCTTCCAGCCCCTGATAAGATTTTGGAAAATTGTGTTTTCCAAAGAGGGAAGTATAGGCCAGTTACTGAAGTTCTTGTAAAGTAGATTGGTGCCTCAAAAGAAGATGCAATATGGGAGCATCTTAGGCGATTTTTGAAGGCCTACCTAACTTTTGTCTTTGAGGATGAGGACTTTACGGGGCGAATGGACTGATAGAGGAGCAACTTGTAGCTGTCCCTTACATGGCCATCATGTGAAGGTCGTGGTCACTTACTTTCTCAAACTGACTTGGTCTTTGGACTTGATCTCATCAGCTTTTCTTCCTTGTTCCTAATAATATGCAAAACATCATGGACAACAACTTACATCCTCAACGTGTAGCAGCTTTGTAAGAGTAATGGCTTGATTTTCTATTGCATTTTATTTCTAGTTGTAGGTGGGATACCCACCAACGTTATTTACCTTTTTTTTAGCTATGGGAGTTCAACAAATTCAGGATAAACTTTTGTATTTAAAGGTTGCTAGAGGATGAATATTTCGGGATTGGTATTATCAGACCTACTTTCTCCTGTCTTCTTCCCTTCTTTTGCAGTTTTTCTCAAATTCTTATTATCATTGAATTGTTATAGGTCTTATGGGATAACCAACCCCAAAAGCTAGCTTGAAGAGTAAATCCATAAGCCTATAAACCTTACATTAGTCCTTTTTATTACCGATGTGGGACAATTAGACCATAACATCCCACCACGCTTCGCACCCCAGGCACCAGCGGGCTGGTTGTACTCTAGACCATTTCTAGACCCGGTTAACACTACTATATCGACGTCACCACTCACGTACCCACAGGCTAGCTATGTACTAGACCTTTTCTAGCCCCAGGTGAACACTACAATGCTGGTGTCACCACCTGCAAGCATGGCACGATGACTTAAAGGAGTGATGTTAGCTCTGATACCAATTGTTATAGATTTTATGAGAGAACCAACCCCAACAGCTAGCTTAAAGGTTGGGAGAACCTATAAGCCTATAAACCCTATGTCAGTTTTTTTATTATCGATGTGGGACAATTAGATCGTAACACATAAACATAGAGAAATATCATAAAAAAGAAGATATCTTTTCTTCAAATTCCAGTAAAGCACAGCAGAGAAAGAGGTAAGAAAACGCATTGAAAGAAGACAAGAGAGTAGAGAAGAGTAAACGATTTCTATTACTTCTTAAAAAGTTAGAATGGAAACCTTAATAACATTATATGTTCACTTGCTGGATACAACTACCGTTATCTTAGCCATTACCAACCTGTCTTGTTCCTCAAATTATATAACTAGTCAAATAGTAATTGTTTATAATTATTATTTCAATTTTTTGTAATTAAGTTAAAAATAAAGTTAATATTTTAAATTGAACATATGTCAAAAGGAACGTAAAATATCCACTTTACAAACAAAACTAGTCGTTCAAAAACTTAACCAATTTGATCGATTTTTTAGTTTGATTTTTAATTTTTCAATTTGATTTACTTTAATAAATTTTATTATAAAAAATATGGCTTTTCTCTGTTGGTGTCCACAATTTTAAGAGTATATTAATGTTGGATTGTTCAGGAACTTTCCTTTAAGATTCTATGAATCACATATTTAACATACAGTTAATTTATTACATATTTAAAATAAACAACTTAAAGATAAATTCAATATAAATTCTTTAAATTCTAATGTATTTTTCCCTTTCAAAGGGATAGCATCTCCAAAGCTTGCGATTTTACTTCTTATAAAAATTATTCCTATATTAAAAGAAAACAATTTAGTTTACTATCATACTGAAGACTTTTAAGTTATGAAATGCAAATTATATTCCAATTGCAAATAGTAGTAATTATTAATATGAACGATATAATTATAATTACGATTATATTTATAATAAAGAAACCTTATTAACAATATAATGCAACTTAAACTCAAACATGATATGACGAATTTAAAACCATGCCTAATTGAAAGATGATCAGGGCTTGACTTGATAGTCTAATTTGGATATAATTGAAAATTGAATTAAATCAATATTATTTTAATTATTTATTTTATGAATGATGATGAGACAAATTCAGTATGTGGAGATAAGGGAGGCGGCAATGACAATGATTGAGCATTGGCAAGACTTTGTTTTTAAATTTTGAATAGGTTAAGAGTTTTACTTAATATTTTGAAACAAGATTTTCATTATATTTAAACATTTATTTATTTTAATGAAATTTCAAAGTTATGATTGACAAATATCTACTAATATGTAAAATATTACTTTTGGATTATTAATATATGTAGTTTGAATATTTTATAACAAAATATTTAAATTTATTTGCAAATAATAATATAAAGAAAAAAATCATGACAAGAAGTTTCTAGTCCCTAAAATTCATACAATAATGACCAAATTAATCATTAGAGTGGTTAATTTTAATATATTATTATAATAAGAAATAATTATCATAATTTGTTACAATAATGACCAAATTAATCATTAGAGTGGTTAATTTTAATATATTATTATAATAAGAAATAATTATCATAATTTGTTACATTTATATTGACAATAACCTTTGTAACAAAACGTTGATGATCAAGTGACAACAAAATTTCTTGTCACAAAAATTACGAATAGTAGTGACCATAGTAATAGTCTGTTTTTGTAACGATATTAAGTAGCCACTAACTAATTGAATTTTTATTGAAAAACGTTTTCATCACAAAAAGTAAAATATCGGGTGACGGTAAATTATTTCATCACAGTAAGAGAAAAATATTAGTGCTCAAACTATGCTTTGTCACAACAAATGGAAAATATCAGTGACTGACATATATTTTGCCATAATTATAATTCATTCCTACCAAAATTACATTGGTGCCAAATTGTATATGCTTTTAGTAACAGAACTTAGAAATAAAAGAAAATTTGACACTATTACTGTATTAATAGTGACAATTTAGTTACTAAATTATCACAATTACCATTGTATTAGTGACAAAGAAACAAATCATCACAGTTAATACAAACAATAATGTCAATCAATTGTTTTGTCACAAAAAAACCTCATATCTGTGACGAAATGACAGTTAGTCATAAAAAAGTTGTCAATAAATTACGAATAGTAGTGACAATAGTGTAGTTTTGTTTTTATGGCAATATTAAGTAGACACTAACTAATTGAATTTTTATTGACAAAAGTTTTCGTCCCAAAAAGTAAAATATCGTGTGACGGTCAACTGTTTCGTTACAGCAAGAGAAAAGTATTAGCGACTAAACTATGTTTTGTTACATCAAATAGAAAATATTAGTGACCAACATATGTTTTATCACAATTACAATTCATTCCCGCTAATATTACCTTGGCACTAAATTGCATATGCTTTTAGTGACATAACTTAGTGATAAAATAAATTTTGACAATATTAATATATTAATAGTGACAATTTAATTGTGAAAGATACTAAATTGTCACAATTACCATTAAAGTAGTGACAAAAAATAAATCATCACAATTAATCCAAACAATAGTGCCAATCAATTGTTTTGTCACAAAAAACTTCATATCTGTCACTAAATGTTTGAACTCTTGTAGTGCATCTAAAAGTGGCTTTCGACTGACACTCTCTTCTACATCCCTTATCTCCTATTTTAGTTGATTGGTGCTTCGATATGAACTCTTGTTATAAATTTTAATTGTTAAATAGTTATGAATATTTATTATCATTTCTATTTGACATTTTGATGTAATTATTATTTATTATATGATAAAATTTTAATATTTTAAATCCTTTGTATTGTTTTTAATTTTATATTTGTATGATGATTAAATGATCATTTTATATTAATTATAGTTATTATTTATATATGAAATATGTGAAAATAATATTAATAAAAATAAATAAATTGTTATTATTATGATTTTAGAGACATAATTGATGGAAAATTATAAATTATATAGTACAATATATTATTTTATAATTTTAAAAAATTCAAGGATTACTTTATAAATTTAAAAAATTATCCAAAACAGTACCTGGTATTAGTACAATACCATACCAAAACTAAATTTGGTATCGATACCAGTACAGTATGTAAACCGTTATCAATTACATAAATTTTGGAAGTTTACATCTAATCTTATCTTTCTGTTAAGTGGCCCAAGTGATTTAATTGATAGGAGATGGCAATAAGATAAGGATGACAACTAAAAGAGTTAGAGAGAAAATAGGGACATTGTCTCCATTTAAACAACTACCTTGATTTAAATCGCTGCCTTTTTTTTTAATCTTGCTCTTTTTTAAAATGGGTCCGGATCTCCTGCGGGAATCATTTGGAAGGTCTGAAAATGTATGTATATTGGACCTTTTTAAGCAATTATAGATCTTAGGAGTCAATTCTGATTGGTCAATAAAAATATATTTCAATACTATTTGTTTTTAATTTTCCTTAGTTTCGCCAATCTATTAACTGGAATCAAAGAATTAGTAGATCTGAGTGCTGTTTGAACTATTAATTTACGTAATTGGAAGTAACCAATTAGGTATATGTATATATATGTGTGTGTGTGTGTGTGTGTGTGTGTGTGTATGTGTGTGTGTGTAAAGTAATTAGCCTATATGTACAATGCATGTTTTCCATCAAGATGTACTATATGGAAACACAGTAGGCTAAACTAGAATTTTGAGTGACAGGGAGATTTTATTAAATTTAAGGCTTCAAGAGATTCTTCATAGTTGTAGTTCTTCTCAAACATTACTTGGACAACATGGTTGGAGGTATTATTATTTTATATGAATCATGTTGGAATATTGCACTACTTGGAAAGTTTACATTGGGTTATGGGCCTACCACACTTTTACAGCGCATATTGTTCAGTGCGATGTTATATGTTGGTTTTAATGACTACAAAAGATAATAATGGCCTTATACATGTCATTCAATTAGTATTACAAAATACATGTTTTGTTGTGAGTATTTGATTTCGCGTGAACGAGGATATATGCATGTGTTTTATACAGATTAAAGTTCTTTTGATGGATGTACATATAGTTTGTATGTATACTGAGTTTTTTTGCACATTAATTTCATGGTGTTGTTCAATTTTGTTCCATTTGCTTTTTTGATTTGACATCCTTGAGAATCTATGTGTGATTAAGAATAGCCATATCATCTTAATCCTTTGAAAAATCTGACAACAAATAAAAGGTTATTGATTGTCGTGTGACTATGTATAGTTAAATTGCAATTGTTTGGATAAAATAATTACTTTGACCCATATGGAGGTTTTTTATTTTATGCCTTAATTAAAAAAAGATGGTGAATTTAGATATTGTTATTTCCTAAGTCCACAGATATGGAAACTGTATTTTGGAATCTATATTCATTGGTCTTGTTATTAATTTATAGTAAATTCTATGCATATTGCACCTTTACCCACAGGAAGTTTGGATTTACTACATTGAAATTTGACATTGGTTGATTTCATTTTAGTTTACATTACATAGCAATAATATATGTGTATCATGTTGTGCAGTTATTCCTACTACTATTTTTAGTAACTCAATTCCAATTTTAACTAGTGAGAACTTTTCCGATTGGAAAGATGGAGTTCTTCTTACCTTAGGGTACATGGTTCCTGATTTGGCGTTCCATGAAGAAGCTCCTCCAATTCCTACGGAGGAAAGTAAGCCAATTTCCAAAGCAGCTTATGAAAAGTGGGAGTGATCAAACTATTTGAGTTTGGTGCTCGTTAAGAATCATGTAAACAAAAACATTAGAGGCTCTATCCCTTATGCACTAAAGTTAAGGACTTCACGAGGGCCATTGAGGAGTAGTTTGTGACTTTTGACAAGGCCATGGCAAGTATCCTAATGCAGAAACTCTCAGGTATGTAATTGACAATTTGAAAAGTGTGTGTGAGCATATTATGCAAATGAGAAACATTGTTGCACAATTGAAATCTCTGGAGGTTGAAATATCTGAATCATTTCTGATGCATTTTATTATTATTTCTCTTCCAATGGCATATGATCCTTTCAAAATTTCCTATAACACACATAAGGATAAATGGTTTGTTGATGAGCTTTTGGCCATGTGTGTTTAAGGGGAAGAAAGGTTGAAGCATGAAAAGTTTGAAGGCTTAAACTTAACTAATTATTATAAAGGACATGCCAAAACTAGCACAAGTTTTGTTTTGTCTAAGCAAAAAGGAAAACAACCTATGAAGGGACAAGGCAAACAGAACAAGTGTTTCTTTTGCAACAAGAAAGGGCATATGAAGAAAAATTGCCTAAAGTACCAGAAATGGCTTAAAAAGAAAAGTAACCTCTTCACCTTTGTGTGTTATGAATATTATTTTGTTCAAGTAACAAATAACACTTGGTGGATTGATTATGGCTCTTCAAATCATATTGTTAATAACATGTAAAGCTTTCTCAATCTAAGGACACCGAAGGGCAGTGAATAAGGCATCTATTCAAGAAATGGCATGCGTTCAGTAGTGGAGGCTATTGGGACTTATAGACTTATTTGGAAATTGGCTTTTGTTTTAGATTTGAAAAATACTTTTTATGTTCCTTTTTTTCTAGAAATTTAATTTTAATTTCCACATTAATTGCTTTGGGCTATGGATTTTATTTTTATGACTCTATTTTTAGTTTATTAAAGAATAAAGTAAGTGTTGGTTATGGAAATCTTGCTGAAAATCTATATAAAATAGATTTGGATTCTACTTTTGAGAATAGCCTCTTAACTATGCATATTGAGAATGTTGGTACTAAACGAATGACTATTGATGAACATTCTTCTAAGTTATGGCATAAGAGATTAGGCTACATCTCTATTGAGAGAATTAAGAGATTGGTGAATGATGGGGTTGTACACACCCTTAATTTTACTGATTATGGTACTTGTGTTTATTGCATTTTATTGCATTAAAGAAAAGCAACCTAACAGTACCAACAAAGGTTCTAAAAGAAGTTCTCAGATTTTAGAAATCATACACACTAACATTTGTGGACCATTTTCCACTCCTTGTTTGAATGGTCAGAGATATTTTATCTCATTCATTGATGACTTTTCTAGATATACATATCTCTACTTATTAGATGAAAAAGGCTTAAACATTTAATGCTTTTAAGTCTAATAAAGTTAAAGTAGAGAAATAAACAAAAAGGAAAACAAAGATTGTGTGATCAGATAGGAGCAATGAATATTATGGTCGATATGCTGAACAAGGACAAATACCTGGTCCATTTGTGAAATTCCTAAAACAAGAAGGAATTGTGGCACAGTACACAATGCCAGGCACACCACAATAAAATGGTGTAGCTGAAAGTAGGAATTTAACGCCAATGGATATGGTAAGGAGTATGATTAGTAATTCTAATCTACCATTATCCTTTTGGATTGAGGCGTTAAAAAACAATAGTATATATCTTACATAGGGTTCCAACTAAAGCTGTTCCTAAAACACCTTTTGAGTTATGGAAAGAATGGAAACCAAGTTTAGCATATATACATATCTGAGGTTGTCCAGTTAAGGTTTGAGTTTACAATCCTTAAATTAAGAAATTGGATTAAAGAACCCAAAGTGGCTTCTTTATTGGCTATGTCACTAACTCAAAAGGATATAGGTTTTATTATCCTTTGTACACTCCAAAGCTTGTTGAAGCTAGAAATGCCAAATTCCTTGAGGACTTTGCTATTAATGGGAGTGAAATTTCTTATAATACACAATTTGAGGAAATGAAGGAAACTGATTCATCAGTGAAAGAAAATTCTTCAAAATCCTTCATACACTATAGAAGAACAACCAATTCATGTAGAGCCACCCCATGAAAGATAAACTCATGAAGAACCTATTGTTCAAAACTTAGATGACTCTTTTGAACTCAGGAGATCTTCAAGGCTTAAAAGACTAACAATTTCTAGCGATTATGTTGTATACTTACAAGAGTCTGATTTTGAAATTGGACTTAAGGATGATCTTAAATCATTTTCACAAGCAATGAATGGAGAAAATTCCAATTTATGGTACAATGCCATAAAGGAAGGGTTGGAATCAATGGCCAAAAATCAAGTCTGGGATATTGTTGAGTTATTAAAAGGTGGCCTCATTAGTTGGTTGCAAATGGGTTTTCAAAACCAATCAAGACTCCTCTGGTAATATTGAACAATATAAGGCTAAACTTGTAACTAAAGGTTTCACTCAAAAGGAGGGTATTGATTATTATGAAATTTTTTCTCCAATTTCTAAGAAAGTTTCTTTTAGAATCATTATGGCATTATTAGCACATTTTGATTAAGAGATATATCAAATGGATGTGAAAACGGCATTTCTGAATGAGGGTCTTAAAGAAGAGGTATATATGAAACAACTTGAGGGATTAATGAGGAACATGGTTCTCAACTAGTTTGTAAGCTTAAGAAATCTATATATGGATTGAAACAGGCCTCTCGTCAATGGCATATAAAGTTCCATAACATAATTGTCTCATATGGTTTTGTTGAGAATATTGTGGATAAATGTATTTATGTCGAATTGAATGAGGGAAATTTTATTTTCTTAACCCTATATGTAGATGATATATAGTACTTGTATGTAGTGATTTGAGTTTGTTACATGAGATAAAACAAATTCTATCTCAAAACTTTGAAATGAAGGATATGAGTGATGCTTCTTATGCCATTGGGATAGAAATTCATAAAGATAGACCTTTAAGGACTCTGGGACTATCTTAAAAGGCCTACATTGAAAAAGTTTTAGAAATGTTTCATATGTAAGAAAGTGTTATGAAAGGATCACCTATTGTTAAAGGGGATAAATTTAATCTTTCTTAATGTCCCAAAAGCATTACAAAACAAAAAGAGATGAAAACACTACAAGAAAATAGTGAGTTGGTGACAGAAAATACCGACAGAAATGAAAAATATTCCATCGGTATTAAAAATTACCAACGGAATATACCGAAAGACAAAAACATCGTAGATTCGGCCGTAGCTAACCTTACCGTCGGTAAAGAAAATTTCTGTCGGTAAAGTTACCGACGAAATGAAATGACCGTCAATAATTTCAGCCGAAAAGTTGTCGACCATCACTCTTTTTCCGTCCGTAAGTTACCGATGGGCAATTATTTTTCGACGCTAACTTTACCGACGGTAAGTTCCTAAATCGTATGTAAATTTAGCATCGGAATGTTTTTAATACCGTCGGTAACTTTACCGACGGTAATGTTATTTCCGTCGATAAATAAGCTATATCATTACCGACGGAATTTCTGTCCGTCGATATAGTATAGACATTACCGAAGGGATTTATGGATGCTTCCGTCGGTAAAATATTTGATTAAAAATTTTAAAATATATATTTTCATTAGATTTAAATTATAACCATCAAAAAATTTTATTAATTAAATATTTATAATATATATTTAATTTGATAGAAATAATTAAATAGAAATTTTGATTAATGATTAAAAATTAAAATATCTTCATTGATAATAAAAACATTACATTGTAAACTACACTACTGATCAGGAGCTGGTGGATCGTCTGGTTGGTGTGGTGACCTGCTGCCCTTACCCTTCAATTCATCAGTCTCCCGACGGAGCTGAGTGTACAGGTCCAATGACTGTTGCTGCGCTGCTATCGTCTGTGGTTGCGCAATCATCGACTCTTGCAACTGACACATCTGTTTCAACATCTGTTGCAACTGAGTGGACAATGTCTGTACTGTGCTCTCAAGCGCCTCCACTTTATTGTTGTTGGACCGCCTAGCAGATGCTGCTGTACTAGATGTGAGGGATTGCGAATAACAAGTATTTACAAATGATTTGAGTCCGAATATCCTCCCACAACGATCCCTACCACCAACTGCTTCCAAATAAATGTCAGCCTCATCAACATTTTCAGATTGCTGAGACTGTCGCTCAATAGTTTGCTGTATTTGGTCCTATTAGAAAGCAATGTTTATATATTACTAAGTGATAATTATGAAGCATATTATTAATATTAAATCATAAATTTCACTTACATTTACTTCTCTACAACGTTCGTTGACGAATGTCACCCCGTCATGCTTCTTAATGTGAGTGTACAGAAACAGTTGACGGGATGTAGGTGTCACGCTCAAAGACTTTTCCTGCATAGGAATAAAATGTTAATTATAACTAAAATAGATTTTAAAGCAAATTCAATTAAAATACAACAAAGAAAAGAGATGAGAAAATAACTGTTAATTGTAGATACTTACAAGTCTTTGTGCATGCTTTTGGTGGGTAATAGATCCTCCCGTATGTACGGGAAGACTCTCTCTCTCGGGTATTTCACGTCTGTTGGCAAAATTACGCTGTGAACTCGACATCGCCACAGGTGATGTCCAATACGTCAGCCAACAACTCCAAATATCTTCAGAAATAAAAGGCGGTCGTACAGCTGCCCTGCTTATCATACTAACGAAATGGCGATATCGTGTACGCGCTCTCGACTCCCATACTCAATATACGATCTCTTCTAATTGAGGATCCTAAAAAAATTCTTGCTGTAACAAAAGGAAACATATTTGATAAATATTGTTGATGTAATAATAGTTATCAAATTAACGTAAAAAACTAATATTAAAAAAGAAAATAATTAATTCTATCGTATCTCAAGCTCATGATAGTAAAATTCTTTTGTGACATGAGAGATATTCTTCCAACAATAGCCCTCAGGATCAATCTTCTCCTTAAATTTTGATGTCATATTCCTCGAACAGAGTCCAGATGGAATAAACCTATAATATAAAAACAAATAAATTTATACCATTTTAAAATTGTAACCTATAACTTAATTATAACATATAATGGTAAATGTATTTTCACTTACATATTATTGACTATTATGATGTATTTTCTTCCATCGGGTCCCTCAACTCCAGGTTGGCGACCGTCTCCTTCATCTGCATTATTTACCCCTGATATCTCTGTCGATATAGGGGCACTAAATGATGAAGGAGTGGTAGATGGTATAGCCTGATCAGCCAGTGTAGTAGGTAGAGTTGAATCATCAATAGGTGCTGCAGCACGAGATCCTTCACCTCTACAGTATAAATCTCCAAATCGTGGTCTAAAAAATGGAGGTCTACTAGTATCTTATCGTCTCTTTAGTGCCATATTTCAATCTGAAATCAAATTTTGATTGAAGTTTATAGAAATAATACATTTTCATTTCAATAATTTATACAATATATTGAAAACA
>JANZXR010000003.1:25212497-25251556 GCA_027575705.1 Erythroxylum echinodendron
TGAAAATTATTGTTATTTCATTTTAATTGTGATTATTATTTATTATTATGATTTTTGGAGTCAGGTTTAAAAATATATAGTACAACTGTACAATATGATAATAGACTATTTTGCAAATTTAAAAAATTTCAGGAACTATTTTATAAATTTAAAAAATTATCCGAAATGGTATTCGGTATGGACCGATACTGGTACAATACCGTACCAATGCTTAATTTGGTACCAACTCCGGTACGGTATTCATAACGTTGCTTAAACTTAAACTTTTTGACTCGCTTAACTTCCGGTCGATTTTAAAAATATTGCCAAAAACCCTTTTAGTTCCTGTGCTTATAAACCCCAGAATCCGAGGGTAGAAAGACAGTTGCAGCAAGCTAACTGTCCTGTGAAGTACTTCCTGCAACAAAATCCTACGAACATTATCGGACCCATCAAAGTCTTTCTGTCAACTAGTTAACCCTTCAGGGATTTGTCTGATTTTGTGAAAACTATTCTACTTCAATCTCACCACCATGGCCCCTGATGCTTCCACTGCTCTTGCAGGTACGTATGCTTTCCCTCGTATTTCGTTTCTTGTTTTTTGTGTCTATGCAAACACCACTGAATGTTCTGCAAGCAGATAAATCTGCAATTTTTAAGGTAAAGCCTTGAACTTTTCGGTGTTCACCTTCTATTTCTTTGTGAAGTTCATAGCATCTGTCTTATAATGTTTTGGTTGAAACCGTAGAAGTTCAGAAAGTTCACCAATTTTTGGATGCTGCGCGAACTGGGGATCTTGATCTTCTTAAGAGTATGCACTTACTGTCTTCTATTGTTGCTTTTTATCTGGCGGAGGGTGATCTCCTGTGTGCTTTTTTTCTTTGGAGTTCTGTTGGTCCTCCTTTTCTTTTGGGTTTTATAATGAAAATTCAGGGATATTTGCTTGAATACAGAGACTGCGACGGAGCTCGATGATGGAAAGGGGATGGCAAAAACTGTGGCGGGTGTCAAGGACGCTAATAAAAGAGGAGCATTGCATTTTGCTGCGAGAGAGGGACAGACGGAGATGTGCAAGTACTTGGTAGAGGAGTTGAAGCTTGATGTGGATACAAAAGATGAGGAAGGTATACATTTGAATGGGAATTGCTTAATTAACAAGGGTTCACCTATATCAGACCTTTTTCTTTGTGTGAATATAAATTCCCTCTAGAATTAATCATCTGAGTTTTTAAATTTGTTCGTGTGATTTATTATCAAATTCTCATGATAAGACAGCTTTTTATGAATATACAGATTACTTTGTGACAATATCTATAAAAAAGTGTTCCAGTTCCTGAACTTTTGGTTTATTTCTCTTGCAAAATTTGTTACTTGTGTGCAGGTGAGACTCCTCTGCTGCATGCTGCTCGGCAAGGGCATGCTACCACTGCCAAATACCTTATTGACCATGGTGCCAACCCTGCTATATCGAGCGATTTGGGGGCTACAGCTTTACATCATTCTGCTGGGACAGGTGTTCCTACCCTTAGTGCTTTATTTTGTTTTGTTGCTTTTGGCAGAATGGTTTGGAGGATGCCAGGATATTAATGCATTTACAAGCTTTTGTGGCATCATTTCTATATGATATATGTATATAATTTTCGATATCTGTCCAGAAATAGAAATATGATCAGTATTAATCCTTTGGTTCTTAATTGAATTTGAATTTGCACTCTGGTACAGGAGACATTGAGTTGCTGAAGTACATACTGTCTAAGGGTGTTGATGTTGATTCACAAAGTGATGCTGGCACTCCATTGATTTGGGCTGCTGGCCATGGACAACAAGATGCTGTAAAAGTTTTATTAGAGCACCATGCAAATGTAATTGAATGCCATACCTTGTTTCTTCTGGTCAGAGTTCTGTTTGGTATTACTGGTGTCAAGCATTTCTTAGTTGGAAGGGCATATAACATGACTTCCTTCCCAGGATTAGCAATCTTATATTTTTATGTATGTTGATTGTTTCTTCTTCTTGGTTTTCATGTCTCCTCTTTGGGGGGGCACTTCTTTTCTCCCGACATGGATATGTTATGCGCTCTGCATGCACTTGTTTCCAGCTGATTGTTTCTTGAAACAAGATTCAATTGACATAACCAGATTTTGCCGGCTTTTGGCTTATGCTAGTCACAGGGTCACCATTCTAATATTTAGTGATCATTGACATGATTTGACACATAAGCATTATAGTCATTGTTTTTCTCATCATTTGTTAGTAGTCCTGTTAGATGTCATTATACTGTTATGCGTTGAGTTTTTCATACATGGTCCTCTAAGATTTCCTAATATATCTGTTAATGGTGAGGAATTTTATACTAGGTCTAAGAATACAATTGTTCATTCTTGGTGGATTTTCCTTTGTCTTCGGCTAATAGTGTGGGATTTGATTTTGTCTTTAAAGCAGACTGCATTCTTTTGTGTTACCTTACTGCCTATTTTGTTGTATTTTTCCTTTTTGTTTTCTGTTTAGTAGTCTGCTTGTGAACTTGAATGAGTTCTCATAGAATATTTGATTTCTTTTCCATCTCTCGTTTAAGAATATTTCTCACTATTACCCTTTTGTCACTTCACAGTCTCCTTCTGCTCTTTCTTCTCTTCATTTCTCGTTTTCATTTGGTTTCTGAGTTTCTTACATTTCCCCCATTGCATTTGTATTTGACTATTTCTCAGTGTGATTCAGAGAATCAAATTTGACTTCCGATTTGGCCATTACGTTGTTTGATTTTTATAGTTTTCTTTTTGCAGCCCAATGCTGAAACTGAAGATAACATAACGCCCTTAATGTCAGCTGTAGCAGCTGGTTCACTGGCATGTATTGAGTTGCTGGTTCAGGTAGTCTTGAATACTTATTTTATTTGGTTGCAAAAGGTGCTACTTGGTTTTGGAGGCATATATCTTATAAATCTAAGAATGGAGAAAATGAGCCCTTGTCATCTTTATTGGTTTTCTGCTTCTTTTGAAATTTAAAAGGAAATTATTTGATTGATAGTGTTGTCAATTAGACTACTAAAAGGAATTAACAGAGTTTTAAAGCAGGGAATGGAGTGGGCCTCATACATATTGTGTTTATAGAAGTGTACGAACCAAATTGTTGAAAAGGCATAATTACGTTTTCTGAGGGATGATTCATATTAAGTTTCTAGAATTACTTCTTGCATTATGCATTATGTTTACACAAAAACTGTGCTGACTGTTGACTAGAAGGGAGCAAATTGTAAAATCCTAAACTAATGGGTAGGAAACTTATGGTACACCTATTCACACTTGGTTTTGATCAACTTTTTCCCTTTTTATCTACTAACAAGCTTCTTGGGTAGGTCGGATGGTACTATATTCTAAAATTAAACTTTTTTAATCTGTTGCTCTGCTTTTCTCTTTTATCAATGCTTAACTTGAAGGAATTTCACTGTCGTGTGTGGTTCTTAAATTCATTACTTTGTGTTTATATGACTGGTATCAATTGTAATTTTTGGAATTCGCTTCTAGAATTTGTTCTGTACATGGTTTTTTCAAGGTGATTCAGGAAAACATCTTTCTTAATGCTTGGCAGCGTCTTTACAATTGCTCCAGTTACACTGATGCATATGGCTTTGTATTTTATATTGCTATAACCTTTAGATTTTTGGTGTAGGTGGGTGCTAAAGTGAATTTGATTGCTGGTGGAACTACACCATTGCATATTGCTGCTGACATTGGGAGCCCAGAAATTTTAAACTGTTTATTGAAGGCTAGAGCTGATCCTAACATTGCGGACGAGGTGAGATTGCCACTGCATTGATTTGCTTAAGCATCATACCCCTTCTTGTCCTAAACTTTGTTTCTTTGGATGTGTTTTTACTAGTAGAAGAGTCGACATGTCTTAGGCACATAAATTTTGTTTGTATTTGTGTCTGCACCCATTAATATCCATATGGATATGCTTGGTGTTTCTTTGGATTAAGTTTAGGCAGAAATGGAATTCTTGACATTAAGTACAAAGAGAATTTCATATGCATGCTTGAACAATGATTACAACCCTTTTTGTGGAAACTCAGGGGGAATTTTGTGTACATGCTTGAACAATTTCAACTGATGATTACATCCCCTTTTGTGGAAACTCCATAATTCTTAATGAGTTATTCTTTCACATATAAATAAAGGAAATAAAATGAATGACCACTGTTGAAGAATGTTGATTTTATGTTACTTTTTGTTGGTAAATTGGCAAAACTGATATCTAGTAGATAATGATTCCAATAAAATAGGAAAATCTTATCTTAGATTCAGGATAAGATAAATCAGCACGTAAGTAGTTAAGGTGCTGTAGATTGGTAGAGATAAGTAATAAGGATACCGTTTCTATGCTAGTTGCATTTTAGTTAGGATATTGATTCTATATTGGTTGTATTTTTTCCTATTTAAGATGCATCAGTCAAAGAATAAAAGGAGAGAACTTTAGTTCTGGTTTTCCTATTCAGTTTTGTCAACATGGTATCAGAGCCTTCTAGGGGGTGGTCGAGTTAGTGGAGTGGGGGGCATGGGGCCAAGAGGTACTATGTTCAAATCCCCAACCTACACTCTGTCGATCGAGCCTGTCGTACAGGGCTTGCTTAGTGCGGAGTACCCAGTTGACGTGAGTTGCAGGCTATTGCGTCAATTCAGAGGTTTAATCAGCGCGCATCCAAAGGAAAGCGGCTGCGGGTTCCTTCGTTTAAAAAAAAAAAATAGTATTAGAGCGTTAGGATTAGATCATGAATTTCAAGGCAGCCATGGTGGGTACTAGTTCGACTTATTCAAATTACAGTAGTGGGGTGACTTCAGGAGGAAGTAGCAGCATACTTACGCCTATTTCTCTCTCAAAAATGCTCTCCAAATCACCATTCATAAGTTGAATGGTCCTAGTCTGTACGTTTGATGACCAGTGGTGGGGGGAAGCTCGGATATTTAAATGACGAAGTCGAATAATTAGCTGCAAACGACCCTCGATATTGGCCACTGTGTTTAGAAAACTTAATGCTTACTGCATGGTTAATCAATTCTATGGAACCAGCCATTGGGAAGTCCTTCATGTCCATGCCAACAACTCCTGATTTTTGGGAAGCAATTAGGGAAGCATATTCAGATCTAGGCAACTACTCACAATTATTTGAATTAAACACCAAAATGTGGAAAATGCAGCAAGGTGGGAGGAATGTAACAACATATCATAATGAAATGATGTTTGTATGGCAGGAATTAGTTTTGTTCGATGAAGAAAGTTGGGTAAATCCGAATGACATTACTTGGTACAAGAAGAAAGTTGAAAGAGGACAATATTTGTCTTTTTGGCTGGATTGAATAGAGACTTGGATGAAGTTAGAGGTCATATTTTGCGGAGAAATCCTCTAGCAGCCATAAGAGAAGTCTTCTCAAAGGTACGGAGAGAAGAAGCTAGAAGACAAGTGATGTTGCAGAATGCTAATGAAACCTAAATAGGGAGGGAAGGTTTAGCTTTTGTGACTCGAGGAGCTGACTAGGATGGAGAAAAACATAATGGAAAACAAAAGTCTTGGTGTGACCATTGTAAAAAATCATGGCATATTAGGGAAACCTGCTGGAATCTAAACGGAAAACCAGCTAATTGGAAAAAGAAACTAGACAATGACACCAAGACAGGGGGAGAAGTCAGAGTGTTCCAAGTGAGCACTTCTGATTCAGGATAACAATCATCTTCAGTATCTCTTCCTTTCACTAACGAACAAATAGAATGTCTATACCAAATGTTTAAATCTCAAAATAATCCTAATCCATCATGTTCTCCAACTCATTCAGGTAATACTTTCCCTTTGTCTTTGGCTTGTACCAACACTAATGGCCCCTGGATATTAGATTCGGGTGTCAGAGATCACATGACTGGTATTCTGCACTTTTTTTGTCATATACTCCATGTGTATGAAATCAAAAGGTCAAAATTGTTGATGGTTCCTTTGCTTCAGTTGCTGGAAAAGGAACAATGTCTATCTCTCCTTCCTTAAAACTCAAAGATGTCATTCATGTTCCTAACCTATCATATAGCCTCTTATCGAGCAAACTTACTCTTAATCATAATTGTTGACTAATTTTCTAGTCTTCTGATTGTGAATTTCAAGATTTAACCTCCAGGAAGATGATTGGGTATGTTGAACAGAATAGTAGCCTTTATGTTTTTCACAAAGGACGGACCTTTGGAAAGCAATACCATCAAACTTGTTTCAATTTTATTTCAGTTTTTAGTAATAATGAAGTTATGTTATGGCATTGTCGACTAGGCCATCCAAGTTTTCTCTATTTAAAGCATATGTTTCTGAAATTATTCATAAATAAAAATCCTTCAATGTTTCAATGTAAGTCTTGTGAATTAGCAAAGCATCATCATGCAGTTTTTCCACAACAACCTTACAAAACTTCACAACCATTTACCATGATCTATAGTGATGTTTGGGGGCCTTCTAGAGTTACTACATTGTCTGGGAAATGTTGGTTTATTACATTTATTGGTGATCATACTATGGTCACTTGGGTCTTTCTCTTAAAAGAAAATTGTGATTATGAAAGAGTCTTCTAAAACTTTTATAACATGATTCAAACATGATTTCATAATAAAATTAAAAATTTTCAAAGTGATAATGGGAAAGAATTCTTTAACAATATGTTGGGAAATTTTTTTGCCGAGAAAGGAATAGTTCATCAGAGCTTATGTTATAATACACCACAACAAAATAGGTTGATTGAGAGAAAAAACAAACACCTTCTTGAAATAGTCAGGGCTTAAGTCTTCAAACTAAGGTTCTTAAATATCTTTGGGGAGAAGCAGTTCTAACAGCCACCTACTTGATAAACTGATAACCTATTTGGATCTTTAACTACAAAACACCAATTCAGGTTTTTATTGAGCATTTTCGAATGCTAGACTCATTACAGACATTCCCCTGAAAATTTTTGGTGGCTTGACCTTTGTTCATAATCATGACTTCAAACTTTCAAAACTAGATCTTAGAGCACATAAATGCATATTTGTAGGTTATCCCACTAATCAAAAGGGGTACAAATGTTTTGATCTAATTTCAAAAAGGATGTTTATGTGTACGGATGTTACTTTCTTTGAAGGTACTTCATACTATGATAACTACCAACGTCAGGGAGAGCAAAATATTAGTGAAGATGGGTTCTTAGATTGTTTAGATCTCAAGTTTGAGTTTGTTCAAAGTGATAACTCTAATGATCATTCACAAAAAGACATCACAGAGTAATTGGAAGCAAATGAAGTAAATATTGACAATGTTGAATCGATTAATAAACTTGTGACAATGCCATCACAAAATTATAATACTGGAAATGTGGAGATATATGAGAAACAGTACAAAGGTCTTAGATGTCCAAAGGAACACCTAGCATAAAAACGGAAGGCCAACATTCCGCAACATCTTCATGAGTCTAGCTAAAGGTTAGATCAATAAAATCATGATGTTTCCACAAATGTTCATTTTCCTGAAAGTATTCCTGTAAGTGATTCTAAGCTAAACTTTTCTTTCCAAATTGATCTCCCTATAGCTCTTAGGAAAGGTTTTAGATCTTCTCTCTTTAACTTCGTATCTTACAAAAATATTTCACCCATTTCTTTTATCTTTATTTCACAATCATCTAGTATTCCTATTCCTAATAGTATTTAGGAGGCTCTAAAAGTTCCCGAGTGGAAAGAAGTTGTTCTTGAAGGGATGAAAGCCTTGGAAAAGAATGCAACCTAGGAAGAAGTCAATCTACCAAATGGAAAAAAGGTTTGTTGGATGTAAATGGGTATTAACTCTCAAATTCAATTCTAATGGATACTTAGAGAGGTACAAGGCTCGGCTAGTTGATAAAGGCTTTACCGAGACTTATTGCATAGATTATTACGACACTTTTTCACAGTGGAAAAATTAAACACGATTTGAGTCCTCCTTTCAATTATTGTTAATCTTGACTGGCCTCTAAATTAATTAGATGCAAAGAATTCTTTTTTGAATGGAGATGTAGATGAAAAAGTATAAATAGAGCCTCCCCTTGGATTCTTTGAAAAGTTTGGAGCCAAGGTATGCAAATTAAAAAAATCCATGTATGGTATTAAGCAGTCTCCCCGTGCCTGGTCCGAAAGATTCACATACTTTGTTAAGGGTCAAGGTGATTGTCGGGGACAATCTGATCATACTTTACTTACTAAGAGATCCATCAAAGATAAAATTTCGGTTCTAGTTGTCTATGTGGATGATATAATTTTAACTAGAGATCATATAAAGGAAATGAGGAAACTTAAGCTAAGTGTAGCCAAGGAGTTCAAAATTAAGGACTTAAGTTAGCTAAGATATTTTCTTGGAATGGAAGTAGCAAGATTAAAAAGGGAATTGTGTTTTCACAATGGAAGTATATTTTAGATCTCTTAAAGGAGACTAGAATGAGTGGATGCAAGCCTTCAGACACTCTAGTAGAGGTTAATGTCAAACTTGGAGATGTTAAAGATGGAATCCTAGTAGATACAAGAAGGTACCAGAGATTGGTAGGGCGACTGGTCTACTTGTCTCATACACGACTTGATATTGCCTTTCTTGTGAGTATGGTTAGTCAGTTTATGCATTCCCTATATGAGGAGCATCTAGTAGGTATGTACAAAATCCTTCGTTATTTAAAGGGAAATCCTAGAAAGGGACGTTTTTTTTAAAAAAAGAAAAAAGAAAGTAGAGAAGTGAAGGTCTATACTAATGCAGACTGGGCAGGATCAACTACTGATAGGGGATCAACTTCTAGATCTTGTAAATTCCTTTGGGGTAGCTTAGTCACATGGAGATGTAAGGAACAAAGTGTAGTTGCTAGGAGTAGCGCTGAAGTAGAATTTAGATCAATGGCTCAAGGTGTATGTGAAGTTCTATGGCTACAAAGAGTTCTGGAAGATCTTCAAAGTCCAGTAAGCTTTCCTATGAGATTGTATTGTGACAATAAGGCAGCCATAAGTATTGCCCATAACCCAGAACTTCATGACAGGACAACACGTTAAAATTGATACGCACTTCATCAAGGAAAAACTTGAAGCAGGAATAATCTGTGCACCATTCATTCCAACCACACAAGTTGCTGGCATATTTACTAAAGGATTGTTAAGACAACTATTTGAACTTCCAAGTTAGCAAGTTGGGCATGATAAGACATTTTTGCACCAACTTGAGGGGGAGTGTTGGTAAATTAGGAAAACTGATAGCTAGTCGATAATGATTCCAATAAAATAGGAAAATCTTATCCTAGATTCAGGATAAGATAAATCAGCACCTAAGTAGTTAAGGTGCTGCAGATTAGTAGAGATAAGTAGTTAGGATATTGATTCTATGCTAGTTGTTTTTTTGTTAAGATACTGATTCTATACTGGCTTTATTTTTTTCCTATTTAAGATGCATCAGTCAAAGAATAAAAGGAGAGAACTTTAGTTCTGGTTTTCCTATTCAGTTCTGTCAACACTTTTCGTGATTCCTACTTAATTTTTAGGCTAATCCCAATTCTTTGCTTAACAGTATGGTGAGAAGCCAATACAGGTTGCTGCAGCTAGAGGTAATCGAGCAGCTGTCGAAATCCTTCTTCATTTGACCCAAAAAATTGATGCCATTCCAGAGTGGACTGTGGATGGAGTTCTTGGACATATTCAGTCTGAACTTAAGAAACAGGAGGTATTTAAGATACTTGGGGCTTTTTGTTAGTGTGTTTTCCTTGAAACTTTTACTATGCTAAGAAAAGGAGAGAACCCAAGTTTCTTCTTGGTAGTTGCACTGGCTGTTTCTTTTTGTTTGATTTTTACTATTGAGCTTTGCGGAGTTGTTTATTTATTCAAGTTAAATTGTTAGGAAGGATCAAGGAAGGTAAAGGAGGCTAATGGTTCAAAAGACACTGCAGTACCTAAGCGAGATCTTCCTGAGGTATCTCTTTCACTTTGTCTTTGCTGTTGATCTGGTTTTCACTCGACATCCATAATTGTAATTACATGATTTTGATTTCCCTTCCTCTCCTTTTTCTTTGTCAAAATGGACTTCTAGGGCTCTCCATGATGTTTCGTACACTTGAAATAACGCAAACTGACTCTTCAATACCTTCCAATTATTCTTGAATACCTTTCCAGTTCTACTAAATTAATAACTTACCAAAATTGCTATAAACTTTACAAACTTGGATATTCTTCACTAGTATAAATAACCAGTTATATACATGAAAAGTTGATCCGCAGGGCGTACTGTATGATTTTAGATAATGGAGAGGAGCGAAAAGAGTTTTTCAACATTGCTTTGAGTTGGTAAATCTAACCTTTGTGGCAGATCCAGAGTGAGCTCTGTTTTAATCATTCTCTGAAATCTTGTGGAAAATTTTATTGAAATTTGGCATCCAGGTGTCACCTGAAGCAAAGAGGAGGGCTGCAGAAGCGAAATCAAGAGGAGATGATGCTTTCAGAAGAAAGGATTATCGGATGGCTGTGGATAACTATACACAAGTATTCCATCATCCTCTAGCTGCATAGAAAGAATAGTTATTCTTTTCTTCTGTCCTTTTCTTTCTCTAAATTCGATTCTTTTGCTTGAGATGTAATGTTGCATTGTGGTCCTTAATTAGTCCATATTACACAAGCGGTTGCCACAGACTCATCAACTACCTATGGGATTCAACTTGTGCTCATGATTATTTTCACCTCAGCTGAATATGATTCTCAAAAGTATATGTATGTATAGATAAATATATGTGCATCATTTCCCAAAATATGGGAAGTAGATATTGATTATTGGTTGTAGCAATAAGGATAAGGTTAGAAGGATGATTTGGGAAACCAAAAAAAAAAAAAAAAACAGAGTTTAGTTGAAGCACCATGAGGTTTACAGATATACGTGAGAATCTTCCGATGCTTTTACTATGGACATTGTTATGATTCTTCATGTATAATAATGCTTTGGTTGTTTAGCCGGCTATCATTTGACTAATTCTTGGTTGTGATTTGCTGCATTCGCAGGCCATTGATCTAGATCCTACTGATGCGATTTTACTTTCAAATAGAAGTCTCTGTTGGTTACGTCTAGGACAAGCAGAGCATTCATTAACTGATGCCAAAGCCTGCAGGGAATTAAGACCAGATTGGCCAAAAGCTTGTTATCGTGAGGGTGCAGCCCTGCGCTTGATGCAGGTGTTTTTCTGCCCTCTTTCTCTTTCTTTATCAGCAAGTTTTTGAATTATAGTGTTAATGGTGTGTTAACATTTTCAGAAATTTGAGGAAGCGGCAAATTCTTTCTATGAAGGTGTGAAGCTCGACCCTGAGAATAAGGAGCTGGTGAATGCTTTCAGGTTTGTGATAAATACTGCATATAGTTTGCAATCACATGGTGCTTACCTTTCTGCCCCAGTGCTCTTCTTTAGTTCCTCACTTTACATTCTCTTCTATAAACTCTGTCTCTGCACGCGATTATCTAACTACAGATTTGGCACGAATTCGACGTCCATTATTACAGGGAAGCCGTTGAAGCTGGAAGGAAGTTTCATGGCACAGACGGGAAAAACTCGTAGAGAAGAGATATATCAAGGGAAGCAATTTGGTTGAGTTGATTTCCTTCTTCCAGTGTTCATTTTTGTTTTGTTTTTGATTTCATTTAGTGTTAATGCCATATAGCTGGAAAAGAGAAAGAAAATGGGACAAGGAAAGAAACAGTAGTTGGTGTTAAAACATGGAAAGTTGGTGTTTTATTAATCCATGAGCTTTTAGTACTTGGTTTTTACTTTCTTTGTTGGTAGTTAGTTTTTATTAATCCATGAGCTTTTAGTTTTAGGAGGTTTCTGTCTTTGTTCTATCGTAAATGATGGATATCTTACAAATACATGTTAAAAAGCTCAATATGCCGAATGGTGAATGCTTCATTCAACATTAAATAACATATGCTATCTCCTATCATTTGGCAATGTAATATTCACTTATAAATTTTTATAATAATTTTGGTCTTGGTGTTAACTTCTGGTAAAACCGAGCTTGCTAATTGAGTAATTTTAGTTTTACTATAACTATATTTTAGTTCTCTATATAATTTTTAAATTGTCTTTTTTAGGGTATGACTAAGTTGTGAATGATTACGAGAATTAGTCCTTATATTTATAACCATCATTGATTATAATAATGAGTGATTTGTAAAATTTTTGTTATATGTTGCTTTCTTTAAATATTATTTTAATTAAAATATAATAATTCTTTTGTTACCTCACAAGTATTGGTTGACCAATGTTATAAATATCGTATCGAACTTGGTGCTGAATTTAATTTTAATACAGTATAATATCGAGATTGGTATTGATTGATATCGAGTACTGTTTCAAGTAATTTTATAAGATTAAATAATCCTTAAATTTTATAAAATTGTAAAACATTTCTTCAATTTATTGTTTTATATAATTTTTAATTTTATTTAAGTCTTGTCTCAAAATATTATAATAATATATGCTTGATATAATTCTCTTCATTTTTATTAATATTTTTGCATATGTTTTTACATCAATCATAATCATAATTAATATAAGAAAAAGATTGTTTAATTTTTATACAATATAAAATTTAGAATAAGAAATATTACAATTTATATTATATAGTAAAGAATAATTATTAAAATATCATATGGTAAAAACAATATAAGTATACAATAAGAGTTTGTGTCAAGGAATGTAGCAAAGTATAAAGTATAATTATTTACCAAAAAAAGTATAAAGTATAATTGAAACCTAATACAAAAATATTTACAGTTAAAATATATATATGTTAAAGACTAAGTGAAACTAAAAGAAAAGAGAAAATAAAGCATTTGAAATTTTATTCAAAGACATATTTACTTAAATTGTACCGATCTCAGTTTATATTTTATTACAAAATCTTTATTATTAAGAGGAGTCTCATCATCATTACTATTTAAATTTAGTACACCAAATAATATGTCAATATTTTCTCATTCAAGTAGTCCAAGTTACTTTTGAGACTTGGTCTTTTAGACTACATTTGGATGGAGGTTTTATAATGGAATGAAATGGAAAGGAATATTATTCTATCGTTTGGAAGGAGATTTTATAATAGAATGGAATGGAATGAGATGGAAGATGATGGTTTATATTATATCCCGTTCTATCTTAAACAGTAAAAACAAAAAACCTCCGATTTGGAGGGATTAGAATAAAATGTAAAATGATAAACAATTTAACATTATATTACATTATAAATCCTTCATCCAAACAATATTTCACTACATTACATTATTAACTCTTTCATTCCTCCCAGAAAACAATTTTCTAATATTACATCCATTTACGTTCCATTTTATTATAAACTATTTCATTTCATTTCATTCAATTAAAAATTTTACGTTCAACCAAACATAGTCTTAGAAATTGAATCAACTAGATATAGTCAAGGAAATTGAACTTATGTAATTATTTGTTTTATTAAATTATTAAGAAATGATAAATTATATTCATTTTAGTAATGATAATAACATACATTTTCTTGAAGTTTCAAGTTGTAACGAAAAAATAAATTATTTAATCTTTTATGTTCAAATTTATTCTTTTTTTTATGAATTCAAATGTGCTTCAATTCTTTTAACATCTTATTGCACTCATATATTGGCTTAGAATTTGAATTGTAAACTTTTTCTATTTTGAAATACCACTTTTGAATTGGTCCCACTAAGCAATTGTAAGACAAGAAAGGTAATCTTATAATAAAAATAAAATGATGATTAATTTTAAACAAGTAACAAAAGTTAATAAATATATACTTAGATCAAGTTTGTCTCTTTGATGAACTGTAATAGACATATCAAAATCACCGAAGTTATCATTGTTTGCTTCTGTTTATAAGCTAAGGAGATCTTGCATAATCTCATGTGAAATAATTATTGTGATAATTAATATAATTCTCCTATTAACTTTAATTGTTGTCTAAAATAGACACTACGATTTAAAAACGTTCCAACAGCAAATAACAACAAGTAAAGTTATTTTTCTTTTCTTTCATTGATAATTACAAGCTAATATATATACAAAAGGAATTTTTTTTATATTGATCTTGATTATTTCCTCCGAAGTCTTCATCACATCATAAAAGTAAATTATTGTTGCCATTTCATCTTTATCCTCTATACGAAGTACTTTCATTAAAGGTTTACAAACTTAGATGATATTACGGACCAAAATTCATGATCTTTCAATATAATTCTAGAAACTTCCATTCTAATATTAGACTTGACATACTGAAATGTAATCTACTTATCACCTGCAAACATTTATCTTATCTCCTTCTTCGTTATAACAAAACAATAAAATGATAAAAAATTAGTTACAAATCTTGTGATAGCATAATGACACAAATTATTAATAATGGTAAATTTTTTTCTCATCAAATTTAGAATTCATGTATAAGTATTGATGAACTTAGTCATTATTTTTGCTTTCTACATAATTTCATTAATGATAGAAATTATTTAGCATGTCCTATATTTTTCAACATCAGATCATTACAATGTGTAGCACAAAGAATCCAATAGAAAGAATTATACATGTTTTGCAACCTTTTCTCAACTGATTTATAAGCAACATCATTCTCAATAAACTATATAATGCTTTCAAGTCAAACTTCGTTTATAATTTCATCAAATATTTCAAATAGAATATCATCATTTCTCATTAATAGACTTCAAAATATCATCTCCTTAGCAAAATAAACAAAAAATTGATAATAGACTCATGTTCTGTATTTATCCAACTATTACATATTATTGAATACCCATAAGTTGTCTAAGTCATTATTTTTTATTAAAAAAAATTTTATTTTGAAAACAGAGTTGCTCAAAATATCATGCATCATAGGCTAGTAATAATATGATTGAGCATAATTAAATGAAATAACTACATCACACCACCATCTACTCAATCATGTCCATATTATGAGTTACTTCTTTAGATTATAAGGGCACTACCAATTAAAGGTTGAGTTCTATGCGTTGTTCGTAGAGTAAAAAAGATAGACAAGTGTTTTCTTTTCTTTCCCATTTCAGTTGTAGCAATCCCTTTATATTAGGTAGGAATAATGCTTTTAATATTGCAAGTATCATCTGACTATTGTGAAAAAGAACTTTCATTACCAATTTTATAGTTCTATCTTTGCATTCTTTTTTTTCCCCCTCATTTTGATACTTTTCAAGCAAAATTTTCCTATATTATTTCATATCATGACTAACTTTCTTATAAGATTCTATATAACTTTTGATGTTAGGTAAATGTTCTTTAATGTGATGATTCTTTTAGCTTCCAAATGTCTATTACAATACAAACAAATAGGATGATTTTTCATATTAGGAACTAATCAAGTAAGATCTTAAGCTAGATAATCGAATATTCCTAAAAAGATTGAATTATCATAAATATTTGAACTTTCCTCCAATTATCTGTAAAAATAAATAAAGATATATCAAAATTAAATTGATAATCTCATATAAAAATAAAGTATTCTTCCAAGTTAATTTCATTATCAACTATAATATACATACTTAATACAAGTACATTTACTACTTGCAAGTATGAAATGGTCATTAAGTTGGAATTGAATATGTGAAAGTTCATTTAAAGTATATGATCTTTAAACTCTTTTTATTAAATTAGGATTTTTCTCCGAGCAACATTTTTATCATGACATGTTTAACCTTAGAAAAATAAGTATACATAAGAATTTAAATAACTTTATTCCCATTGGATCATTTACACAAACAAATGATAATTGATTATATTTTATAATTAACTGCTCCACAAATAAATTAAGACATGATTATGACATGTCATCTCCTAATTAGAAATAATGGCCTAGAATTAAAGTCAAAGATAAATTAAAAATTTGTTATGAACTTAAGAGGTGAAATTCTTAAGTAATCATAACTCTTAAGTTAATATTATTGACATAATTAATAAGATGATCTATAAATTTAAGTAACAAGGCTATTAACATGGAACTAAGAGATATTATTGAATACTCTTTGGACACCAGAGTGATAAAAAAATAATTTAGAGTAAAACAGTAAAGCTGGTTTGATCATTGATGAGAAAAATAATTAAACTTATAGCAATGAAATTGTTTGATGGTATGCCCAGCTTATAAAAAAGCAAAAGAAAGAAAACAAAAATGTTTAATTTATGATAAAGTTAGAACTACAATTTTAGAAGATCGTAAATACTAAATACCCTCTCAATTCTCAAAGAACATATTATTAAAAAATGCAGCATCTCAAGTCTCAACACAACACTACAGTCGCATCTACACAAGTCTCAAACAAAACAACCCATTCATTAATCGCGTAATTCTTACGATAAATCAGGTACAAGTATGGCCACGATTAAAGAGGCCATAAAGTTGGAATTTTTGAAACAAGATTCTGTTCTTTTTTTGTTAAGATGTTTTAATTATGGGTCATTTAATTTTATTCACACGTTTATATAAATATTACGTAAGTAAAATTTAATAAAATAGGATAAAAATCAGTTCATTCTTCATAAATTTTTTACCATCATGCATCACACAGATGCTCATTAGAATTTAACTTCGACCTACCTCAATATACTGTTCAGTGGTGTTGAACTTCTAGTTGATCTATATCATATTTTATTCTCCTAAGATGATATACATTGGCTAAGAGCCAGCCCAATGCTACATTATAGGTCATGGAGATCGCAAATAATTATAACCATATATATATAATACAACAATGGAATACTCTTAGAAAAGCTCAAAGGACCTTCAACAAAAAGGTACAATTGAAAAGGAGAGCTCCCTGAGACTGCACATTGGACAAAGCTTTAATGTGATCAATCTTCGCATAGAAGAATCGCTTTAGTGTTCGATTGGCATAATCACATCTTAAAATCACTTGTGAATTGTAAGTTGTAACTATACCAAACCAAATTCCCTTTTTCCAATCACTTGAAAAAGAAAAGAGAAACTCCCTTCCCGGAAAGTAGACCACTCAGAAAACGCTTCAAATAATAAATTCATCGTCTCCTCAGGAGGGAAACAAGAAAAGAAAAGAAAACCCATAATCGAAACCTCTAGTAAAGTGGGTGCTTTCTCTTTGTACTGATTTAGTGTTCGTACCTACGTGCACCAATCAATGTCGATCAAGTCACCGGCCGGTTATGGCACTGTGTCTCAGACGACAACCACCACAACTATCACAAGACCGCCGACGAACCCGACTTCTCCAAGCACCACCACACCATTGACTTTCATCTCAAGCGTCAGAGCCAGATCCCAAGCTGTGATGACGACGCGCCGCCCATGGTCTGAACTTCTAAAGATCGCGTCTTTTTCACGCCCTATCAATTACGGAGAAGCCATGACTCGCGTCAAGTTCAATCTCAACTATTTCAGGTTCAATTACGCTATGGTTTTTCTGGGGATTCTCTTTTTAAGCCTTCTTTGGCACCCTGTCTCAATGATAGTGTTCATCGTGATTTTCATTGGGTGGTTCTTCCTATACTTTGCGAGGGATGAGCCTTTAGTGTTATTTGGTAGAACTTTTGATGATAGAGTTGTGTCGTTGGCACTTGGTTTTGTTACAGTGGTGGCATTGGTGATTACTAATGTCGGATTGAATGTGTTGGTGTCTTTGATCATTGGAGTTGTCGTTGTTGGAGTTCACGCTGCTTTCAGAGGCACTGAAGATTTGTTTCTTGATGAGGAAAGTGCTGTTGAAGGTGGGCTGCTTTCGGTTGTGAGTAGTCAACCTTTGCGACCCACGGTTGGTTATACGAGGATTTGAGTCCGTCAAAGTTTGTAGTTTGTTGTTATCGGGTTTGATCTGATTGGGGTTTTGGGTTTTGGGTTGTGGGTGTTGATTTTTGGTTTTTGGTTTCAAGAGATTCAACAATCAGTTCTTTGTGCAAGATGATGAGGAGGTTGGTAGCTTGGGTTTGTTTGTTGAATCTTCTAAAACAACAATGTGGCTGTAAGATACAATTGATTTGAATCAAATTGTAACCTGTAGTAGGGGTGATCTTTTTCTTTCTCTTATCCGAATTTTGTATCTTGGAGTTTGTAGTGATTCATTCAAGTAGGTTGCTTATTTGCCAGATTCTTGAACCTTGATGAAAAGCTACATGTGTTTCTTGTTTTCAAGCACATTCAAACCATTGGAATGATCAAACAAGCTTCAATTATTTTTTTTTTCCGACTGAATATGGATTGCGTTTGCCTTATGTTCTTGATTCGGATTACACCTATTGATCATAACTTATTCACTCTCACTTAATTTCTCTTCAGTATTGCCTGCATCTGGAAAGATGGGAGGCTTCCTGAGAGACCATCATTCCTCACTCTGCAGGAACTTGTAGTTTGAGGGAGTTCCACTGTTGGAGATCCTTTTTGTTTATATTTCATATAAAAATTTGCAAGTAGTAGTATCTATAACACGGCAAGTTTTAGATAGATGGTAACAGGTACATTATAGCTTTCATCCAACAGTAATTCGTATGCTAGATGGTTGTTATCTATTGTCCTTGTCAAGGGTTTAGTGATTGTGAAGAACATTAGCCATTCTCCAAAGTAAATGGTTACCTCCGTCTGATGCATGTTGATAGAGTTGTTGAAGTAACTATCTGATTTTCTGTTTTTGACAAGGTTAAATATGCACTTAGACTTATGAAGTTAGGGGGTTAACATAAGCTTGGCTCCAAGTTGCAGTTAGGGGGTTAACATAAGCTTGGCTCTCAAATGCGACTTGGATCATAGCATTGCACACTAAACAGATGGATAGGAATTACTGGTCAAGCACGCCATCTAAGTGGTGGAAGGAAATTATATGAATGTTAATGAGTTGAATTAATGACATTCATAGCTTATAAAAGGTTTGAATCCGTATGGTTGGAAGCTTCTGTAAATCATCCAATTCCATCAAAAGGTGGTTTGGTAGGAGTAGGACTATTCCATGTACGACATCAAATTTACAAGCTGTGAATCCGTATGGTTGGAAGCTTCTGTAAATCATCCAATTCCATCAAAAGGTGGTTTGGTAGGAGTAGGACTAGTCCATGTACGACATCAAACGATTACTACCTATTCATCAGCTTGAATACATGAAAAGGAAAGCCAGTCACTTGGCGAATAGGTGGATCATTTACTTCATAATATGGACGAATGTAGGTCTATGGCAATTAAGCTCTCGTGTCAGATGGAGCCGTTATCGGCACTCTTACACAGAGGTTGGCAGGTGCCTTTCTGTCGAAACTGTTTTGTTTTTTCATTTTTGGCTAATTGTGACGCGACAGTGTGTGGCCTAATAATGCATAAAGATCGCACATATGGGAGCCGTGTGTTATGATTCTTTTGAAGCTGTTATCCAATAGGCACCTCGGCTTAATTCTTGACACTTTAAAGCTGCAAGTTTTATTTTGATTGAAAAAATAAGGCTGAGCTTAGAATATTTACATGTATTTTGCGGCAGTTTTTTAAGTTGAGGAAAATGAAATGATACCGAGTTAGTGTAAGCAAATAATAATTATACAAAATCATTAGCATAACGATGACATGTTTTGAGAAAAACAAAATAGTACAAACAAATCTATTCAACATTGGCTAAATGCTAAGAAAGTTCCGAGATGCATAAATTGTTTATGGGTCGAAATACAACACCTAGATTGTTTGGTGATGATGCTTCAGCACCGTGAGAGGCAATCGTTGGCACAGGGAATTAGTATCAAAATTTGCTCAAAACATAGACTAAAAGTTGGATTCACAGCATAGACTAAAAGTTGGATTCACAGCTCAAACACTTACCAAACTAAGCCTTTGTTTGGATCCTTACTTGCACATGGGAAAGGAAAGGAAATATTGAGGACAAAAGAGGAGAAAAGAATGGAAGAGAATTAAGATTTTCTTTCTTCTGTTTATTTTTCTAATTTATCAAAGGAGAGAATTGAAGGGATTCTCTTGTAATTTACATATATTGGGATTCTCTTGTCTTAGATTTCTCCTCCTTTCTCACCAATTTGAAGGGAAATATATTTGACCTAAATTTCTCTCAGTTTTCTCTCCATTCTCTCACTTTCTCTTTGCTGATTTTTATCCAAACGGTGGAAACTAAGAGAAGTTCAATTCTCTTCTTTTCTTTTCTCTTGCTTTCCTTCAATTCAAACCAGGGCTAATTGTAGCAGTAGTTTGTGATGATTTTAAGACAAATATGTTAGTTTTGAGATAGTTGACTGTCTAAATTTAGATGTCCTTCTTATATGGTAGATTTGGACAACTATATCTTCTTTTATTTGTTGGTTATTATTATTTATTATTGTCCACAAAGGAAGTTAGAAGTAACTATTTTTCAAAAACTGTTGCAACTATCCAGTAATTAAGTTTGGTTAGATTTACATATAAATATCATTCATGATGTTGGGCATATAATAAGGTGTTTAATAAAAACAATTACTGAAACTAGTGTGAGAAAACTCGATTATTGGCTGTTCGCTTAGAAAAGAACTTGCAATATAGTTATATGCAATATAGTTATATTTATAAAGGAAAAAACACTTGCAATATCTATAGTTATATCTATAAAGAAAGACATCCCTTCATCTATACTTACTAGTTTGTTGGTCTCACTAAACTAATTGAAACAATTAAGTACGATATAGAACTGCTTGTGAGCGTTTTGTCCAACCTCAACTTAGATCCTGTGACAGTAAGTGTTGGCTTTCAGGTATCATCAGCTGTTCAGCAAGTGTTGGTTGAAGAAAGAAGCTTAAAGACAAACGACATCCTGAATGTTATAAACCGTCTGCTCTTGGTCAGTTCGACAAAGGCACCCCCACTACAACCGAGTGGAACTCCACCTTTAAACTCTCTCTCTGTTGCTTTCTCCGAACAGGATGAGGCTGTTTACAAGCTTAACAACTCAACTCCAAACAGGTGTTCATTGCCCAACACAAAGTTACCGTCTAAAATATAAATAATGTTAGGACAGCAGTCAAACCATACACTCGAAATAGTTCATACTGGTTCCATAACACAAATAACCAATTTCACTTGTCGTTAAGCACTTTATGAAAAAAGTTGCAATTCCGTAGGGGCACAATCTGTGATCTGCAAGTATCTTACTGAGAATTTGGCAAACAAAACTAGTTGGGGCTTTCAGCATTTGAAGCAAATTAACTTGCAACCACCAAAAGACCAAGACTCTTCCGAAGAATAAAAGGTGCAGAAATTTTATGTAAGAAAGAGAGAAACCATTTCAAAATGGATATTTGTGAACTTAACAACAATGTGTAAACAAACAAATCGATCACCAGTTGAGTTATAAAAGGACACATGGTAAATGGGTGACTTCCAACGAAAAAGGTACAGGCTGAGCCAACAATTAGTAATACAAAGCTAATATATTTCTAATCCTCCTCTAAGTTGATGGAGTCTCCAAACTTTCCATACAAAATCTTCTTCAACTCAGCCATTTGAGCTATCACAGAATCCTTCTCTTCCTCAAGCTTTACCAAGTTCTTGGTAGTCACTTCTTTCATCTCCTCTATCCTAGTCTCTACTTCTTCCCTTGGAACATGAGCAAAAACTTCTCCTATTTGGAAGCGAACTACCTCTTCATCGGTAAGAATCAACTCATTTCCTGCATCCTCTAGATTATCGTTTGTTTCCTGAAGGTTGTCACCATTTAGTTAGTGAAGAAACAAAAACAATCTGAGCACACTCTATGCTTTTTAAACGGAAAAGATGAGAATGGAGTTGACTTGTCACAATGATACCAAATTATGGGTACCCTCCAATCCAATCAATATAGAGGCAATGAAAAGGAATTGTCAACTTAATAAGGGAGAATTCATCACAATCCTTGCACTCTTTCCTTGTTCAAATGCAAATTGAAAATTTGACAGCTACTATATAGTAAAGAGCATAGTTTAAGGTGTAAAAGGGATGCAGAGTCGTATGCATATAAACACTATATACAGTTACAATAAATGAATAGGTCCCAGCCGAGCAAAATAACCACCGACTCCAATATCTTCCACAAGTTTACTCTTATTTCTATCCTTTGATCATTACTATTCTAATCACAACAAACACAGCTCAACATTCCTCGTTATTCCCATTTCATCTTCAGAAACGGATCTAAGACCAGTCTTTGCCAGAAAAAAATCCAGAAACCTTCTTGGACTCATCATTCAGTATAAATTGCACATAGTTAGCCTTTCAAAGGAAAATTTCAGATTATCCCCACACTAAATAACCAAAAGCACCGATCCTTCTGCCACGACCATATGCAGAGATAACACGACCGGGCATACAAAACACAAAAACAATAACTAGCAAACAATTGTTACTAACATACCCATTTGCTAGAAAATAAGCATAAAGCTGAAGTCTTTCAACTTTTCAGTACCAACCAGATATACAATACATCAAACTCTTTATAGGTAGAACTAAAAAAATATGTATATTACCTTGGCAATCTTAATTTCGTCTTCAAGCTCGTGGAATCTGTTGTTTAATCTACCAAACTTGTTGATATTCTGTTGGTCCTCCCAAGTGACCTCCGTCTCAGATCCTCCACCCTTCAAATCCACCAAAGATTAAAGAACTGAAAAAACTTGGTGGGCTTAACGTAAATTAGGGTTTTTGATTACCTGTTGCATGGTCGATTCAAGAACGATTGAGCTAGGAAGCTAACGAAAGCACAAGTTCAATCTCAATAAACACCGGACAACACAAAAAGCCACACCACGTACACTTTTGCGGTGACTAATCTACCCTCTGTTTTATGAAGAGTGAATGAGTAATTTAAATCAACTACAGGGCCGTTTTACTTTCACTTGTCATTTTTGTTTGTTTGTGGATTTTTAGTTTCTTATCATAATTTTAGTTTTTATTTGTACTCTTTCACCCTCCATTTTGAAAAAAAAGAGCAAAGGATTAAATATAAATAAAACTTAAGAATAAAGTATTGTTATTAAACATTAAGTTAAATTATTTGATAAACAATTGAGTTATGTATATAAGAATAAAGTGTATTTTGTTATTATTTTTAACAAAATTTTAAGAAAAATAAGCAGCCGGACCGGACGGCCGGATTAGAATTGTCGTCTCTAAAAGAAAGGTTTACAAGAGCAGCCCTGCTTTTTACACTAATCATTCAAACTTTCCTTTTTCTAGCAGTTAACTTAAGAATTGGCTTTGGAACTAGAACTTCTAACTGTTCCCTGTTCCTCAGAAAATGGGTCACTACACTGAGATGAAACAATGACTCTGCTAGATTTAGGAGAGGTAATATAGTTCACTAGCTCTTAATTCGTGTTCACTTATGTAAGTGTAGTTTTGGGTGAGGATTCTGGATTTTTGGTGGCAACGATGGAAAGAAGAGAAGAACACAGCTACGATTGAGGATTTTGGGTTGGATAGGGTTAGGATGGTGGCTGAAGGTTCAAACATCAGATAGAGTTCAGGCTGCTCAATCCATAATCAGACTCGAGCTCAGATGACATATGCTAGGTTTAATCAGATTCTGAGTCAAGTTCAAATTGTTTGTAAGGAGCTTGAAATCAAGCTCGGGTAACCTTGAGTTTGACTCGATTCCACTCGTTAACAACAATAATATCTAGTATTTTGGTCAAGGAAACATCCTCGTTATTATATGATATTTGTTTCTCATCTCATTATCTATAGCAGTAAAAGAATTTAGATTTTCCTATACTTTAAATAATTCATTTTTTTAAACTTTCGTTAAAAGATGAAACTCACTTTAAGGATACTGTATTTATTCCATGCTATTTTGAACCATTTTACCTTGTTGTAAGGTGTTTTTAAGAGAGAAAGATATGATTTATAAGTGAATGCCCCTAATTCCGTGGGTTTCCAGATTATAGAGTCTTGCGTTATTGGGTTCGGATTCTAATTAGGCACATTAGCCATGATTTTAGTGAAGCCCCTAAGCTTGCATTTTCTATGTTCTTTCACACGCTTTCTCCTTATCATGAGTAGTTGATATAGAGGAAGCTTGAACAAGGGTCCAACTCTATGTCAATTTTCAAACCAAAAACATTCTACTGCTTTCGGTTCTTAGCTTTAGCATTTGTTGGAATGTTCAAGATGAATTAGTAGGTGGAACAAGGCTCCAAATGATGTTTCTTTATAGATAATGGGTATACACCTACTTGACACACATGAATTCTTAATTTGTCCGATAGGAGTTTCCAGATTTTTTTTCACAAGAATCATGTTGTTGACTGCTCTTATTGAGTTGATTCTTATACCTCCTCTTCTTTAGGACTACGAACCTCTTTCTAATTCACTTTGGCATGTGAGTAATTGCATGGATCTTTATGGTTTTCTTCCTAGTCTTGATTAAACCTCGAGTTAGTGCCAGGTGGCCGGTGGGTTGTCCAGTGCACATGGATAGTGTTGAGTATGGAAGTAATTAGTTGGACTCTGCCGGTAAATGAAAGTTTCTTGTCGTTCCAACACCTAAGTCTCCTTTGTATAGCATTAAGTAGAGGCAAATAGTCCTTTAGTAGTGAGTCTGGAGGTTGTTATTGGCACTCCTTGGTACTTGAAAGGTGGCTTCTTCGACTTCAGGTCAGTGTGGGATGTGAGTTCAGCTTTGTGATGATTGGGCCCTGAGATGTAGATTGCGCTCTTCTGCCTATTGAGAGTCCTGACATAACATTAAATTGGTTCATTGCATCTAATAACCTTTGATTGATCCCATATTAGCTCCAAACAAAAGCAAGAGGTCATCTATAGATGCTAAACCAGTCTAGAAATCAAACCGGTAATCATGAGATTTAAAATTTAAAATGTTCAATCATAGATGCTAAACCAGTCTAGAAATCAAACCGGTAATCATGAAATTTAAAATTTAAAATGTTCAATCGTTATTAGACAATCTTAAAATTAATTACGTATTAAATAAAATTAAAAAATTAAAATATAATCGAAAGAAATTGTTCTTACTAAATTTAAAGGTAAATTAAAAAATTAGATTGTTAAATAACATTAATTAATTAATTTTAATTTATAAAAACTTATTAATTTATAAAAATTAACCAATTAATTAATAAACTAATTAATTTTTAGCAATAAGAATAATTAAAATAAATCAAATAAAAAAAACTTAAAATCGAACTAAAAAATTAAATAGTTAAAATTTTTTACAATTGAATCGCTCAAACTAATTGAGTATTTTAATCATAAGTTATTCTACCTAATGTTCTTTATTCAATGTCATATTATTTTTATGATAAAATGGAGTTAATAGAACTTTGACTCGAGAGCAAATATTAAGAATTATAATATTTACATATTTTCCAATTAATTTTTGTGTGTGCGTAAATAATAAAGATAAAATTTCGTCTAAATTTTCATTAACAAGCTTACGAAGCATAAAAGAGATGTTGGCTTCAGCCCTACTGCGGCTACCCAGGATCCTACCCATAAATAATGCTCAAAGCTTAGAAGGTGAATCCCAACTTAAAGAATGCAGTTTGAGTTTGACAACAGGAGTAATTATGATATATGATTAAATTAAATCAAATACACTTAATATGTGATTGAGAACTAGGGAGTAGAAAAAGAAAGAACAACAACATGTAAATTGTCAGAAACAAGGGAAGACTGAACTTTAGGATGCTTGAATTCTCCGACAATATGATAGCACCATGACAAATTCCTTAGCTGAGGAACCAACTGATGCTGCTATTTTCTTCGATGTTGACGAGGCTGTCTTAAACCACAAGTCTACCAAGTTATGCAATTGTTGTCTTGGATGTACTGGCTTTCCACGGCACATTATCTCCACCTGCAAAAAGTTTGTCAGCCATTGAGCCAATGAATTTCATGCATCAGGAGAGCAATTTCGGCGAACCCATTAATAATCATGGAGAAGACAGAAACAATAATTTGATTTATGAATTATGAGTTCTAAGAGAAGGTATGCTGTCCATACAATCAAATATCAATGCAATGAAGAACTTCAGTATCCCAATAATCGAAGTATGACAACAGATCATGAAAAGAAATGGAAAAGAAGAAAGGTAGACTTCGAGGTTCAATATCATCTTCTAATATATTTGTCTTACATGTAGACGGCACTAAGATAAGTTTATAGCCAATCGCCAAAGATATTTTAAGAAGAGCACATCCCAAATAGGAAATTTCAAATGGGTATGCACATATGTTTCGTTGATGGAAAGCTTTTTGCTTCAGGCCACAAATCTTTCTGAACATGGCAAGCCCGTAAAACTCTCCAATATACATATATAAACTGATTTAAGAAAGTCAAGAAATTTTATTAGAGAAGGATGATCTCATCTCACTGAAAAGCAAAAGAGAAGAACATACCTCAGCCTCGCTACTAAGATCTAGTTTCTTTACCAGGTACTTTTGGATAAATGAGACAGGCATTTTACCATCCCTGCGAAATAATTAAGACATCAATAAAAGACAAGATGCTTGAGGATACTTCGAAAACTTTTGACATCCATTCATGAACCTCATCATTCGGAAGCAATCATTTGAGCATAAAAGCATATCATTTGCCAGGAAGAATGAAAAAGAGATGGCCCATTGGCAGATATATTCTCAAGTAATGCAAGTTAGATTCTGCTGAAAATTGAAAGAGAAATTCTTGCAACAGTTTCTTTACTTAACGCAGCAATGCACCTTAATGCGCTATTATCAGATTCAGAAGTTACCAAGATTTCTTTTTGTCCCTAAGCACTTTCTACTATAATGAGTCTCCCATGGTTCAAATTTACGCTCAATATCAAGTTTTATCAGTAATATCAAGAAAATTTTGTATGCTGATCAAAAATAAAATGCTTTAACTTGGATGCAAAATTATAAAAACCATGATAAGGGGAATAAAACCCTTGTTAAGGAGTAAAGATATTGGGTTTTCTCAAAGAGAAAAAGGAAAAAAGATATCAAGTGGCAATAGATTTAAAATATTTAACAGACTTTGATACTCATTAGTATAAAAAATTGATTTCCTTTGAATTAACTAATTTTTCCATAGTGCCATTAGTTAAAACTATATTGGAAAGCTAGTTGAGGTGCTTGTGTTATTATCTTGACCACATGAGATTATGACTAGTCAATTGCACAGGATATAGAGATAAATTGTAGCATAAATGTCGGCTGTAAAGATACATCTTGTAGATGTTGAGACTGAAGAAACTCACTTAATCCTCAAGTAGGAGGCAGATATTTGTGGCAAGGAACCATCTCCTTTCCTAACGTAATTACCAGAAAGTAAGTATTTGCAGAGAAAAAATCAGTAGTTGCTCTCTGAAAATTGATGGAAAAGATTAAAGTGCGTGAATGCCATGTAAGAAGTAACTTACTGGTCCTCAGAGGCGACTAATGAGAACCAAATTGGACAATTTCTTCTGTTGCTTTTAGCCTCCACAGCATCCATTAACACTTGGGCTGAGGCACTCCGATCATGAGACATTGCTGCTCTTTTTCGTGCTGCTGTCAACCTTCTACGCTTCACTGATGCTGGAAGGGTATTTGTCCTAGTCTTAACATCTAAATTTCTCATAGCCAGTCCATGTTCCTTATTTTTTATTTTAGGCATATATAACTCAGTGTCATGTCCACTGGGTGATTGTCCTCTGGGTTTCACTTCAGGTAAATGAACTTCACAATCACGAGTATCAGGTAGATCTGACTTGGAAAGAGACAACCCATGTGAATTTAATTTAGAGGACTTGGTTCTATTAGCAGCTTCAACAAGACAATTTAAAGGTGTCCACAAATCGACTTTCCCTTCCGTTAATTCAAAATCATTCTCCGTATTATCATTTGGCCTAAGTTGATCAGAAAGCTCAGCCATAGAGTAATCCTGCATGAATTTTATAAGCAGACATAAATATACATAGTTCATGCAGAACAACAAGGAGTGACTCAGAGGCAAATGCTCTCCCCAAAGTTAAACCTGTTTTGTCCTTTACCTGCCTTTTATCTTCTGCAATCTTGTTAGGAGAGTCCGGTGAACTCGAGCTCATTGGATGACCATCAGCTGAGTCTTCTTTCTTGCTGGATTCCTCAACAGTATTGCACCCTCGTAAAGCAGGAACCTTTCTTGTACCAGATTTAGATCTTCTACCGGTCATCCCAGTTTGTATTGGTACCTTTGGAGCACTCACCACCAATGACGATAAAGATCTTTCCTTCCGTTTCGCTGGCAGTACAATGGATGACATTACATCAGGGGCCCTAACTTTTCTTCTTTTATAAGGAAATATTTTAGCTGTTATATCTTGCAGATTATGATCAGGCCTGCACGTAATTCACAAACATTAAACGGTGAACAATTCCCAACACAAATAGTAATAAATATTATTATGAAAAGGAGATGAAAACCTAAGCTAATTTAAGCATTTCTTACAAGTTTATTCAAAGAAACCATAAAAGGAGGAATAGTTATTGGATTTAATGTTAGTTTCAGAAATGCAAACGGAGTCCAGTAATTTGGGAAAACATTCTCAGCTAATACATAGAAACAAGACAACAATCAAATGAGAAGCCATCCATAACCATCAATTCAAAGTTTGCAAAGCAACAAATCTGTGGGGCAAATAGCAAGAACTAAGAACATACGAGATATGAAAAAATCTGAGGAAAAGAAGAATGGACAAATCTAGTGCAATCTAGAAGTCAAAGGACTATGAAAGAGTATTCTTCTTGATCAGAAAAAAAAAAAGCAACCATTAAACAACCAGCTTGATCACTCTTGTGCGCACAACACTGTCAAACATCCAGTTATATTAGATAGAACTAAATGACAGAAAATGTGGAGTTAACACCATTTGTCTATCAACTAAATTTATATAAAATTAAACTGTGCTCGTAAGCATGTAACAGTCCGACCTGAGTTTCTCCACTGGCAGACAACCCAAGTCCATTTTGCAAACAGGACAGCAGTCTACCTCTTCATCTGAGAGCTTTTCATATATGCATTTCCTGCAGACTAATTTTGAGTATATGTGTAAGAAACAGAGAACATATTTTCAAGACAAAAGAGCAGTAAGCCCTGTAGCTTGAACATAAATCAAAATACAATATCAAAGAAAGAGAAAAAATATATTCATGGACTTCTGAAAGAACAACGGCTATGATGACCTAAACAACAAACATCAAGGAAAGTAGATCCAAATGACCAAACGTGGACTCTTCAGTCACGTGCCAAAGGCTTGACAACAGCAGATTCCTACTTGACATGAAGAAAGCTAAAATTGAAATAGAAAGGGATACAATAGAAACACTGTCCTTCTAGAGTCAGTTGAATGCAACATTTAATCACCTTAATAATGTACAAAAATTGGGGCACATCATGAGTATCATCAGTAAACAATGAACCCGGGAAATGTAATCTCAGTTAAGCGATTAGTCCGTATGTAAGAACTGGAATCATTGTGTTTTAATTTGGTTGCATGAACTTCAAAGATTAGTTCAATAAGGACCGACAAGAACAGTTGCATGGATGTGGAGAATAATAGTCAAGTACTGACCTCAAAACTACAACCAATAACTTTACTAAATTAGCAGGTTCTTTCCTGTTTATTATAAGTGAGGAATGAAATAGAGGCATCGCCCAAGAGCAGGGGATTCGGTGACTACTTTTCGTACCATAATGCAACTGCAATCGTAAAGAACTGCAGAACACCTTTCCAGATAAGATATACATCTCAACAGGAAATCACCTTATCAACTGAAGTAGATAATATTAACAAACATGAACCATAATCATCAATGAAAATCACGTAGAATCAAAGTTCATAAATTCAACCTCTACATGCATAATTGACCCACGTAGAACTCGAGGTCACTAAATTTGATGCACTTACATATTAGGTGATAAAGAACGTTAAATAAAGACGACAAATCTCGACGTGGAAATCGAGATGGCCTAACCAAAGAAACCCCAGATCGTGTTAACAGAACCATATCAAAATTATGTCAGCTGAACCGAAAATTGGAGAAGTTATAGTAACAGATCAGGAGAAAACTTACACGTGTGAAGACACAAAGATATTGTCGTGGCTTCCTTCAGCAGCTTCTTACAAAGAGGGCATGTCATGCATGCCTCCAATGTTTCCCTCTTCACTTTCACCACCTGTCCTGCCATTACTCTCTCCCTCTAAACCACATTCAGCTCAAAACCCATTACACCTTCAAGAGAACCCACCTACAAAAAAAGGGCAATCGCTAGGAGAACAAGACAAAGATCTAAAGATTGAAAAATTTTGAGAGATGAGTGTGTATGTGTTTGTGAAGGTGGGGTTGTTTTGAATAGATGAAGCAAACTACGTGAGGCGGGTTTTGGGACACAAAGCAAAGGAAGCGGGAGTTTCGTAGGCGAAACACTGTGTGTTTGTGTGTGTATGTATGTGCGTGGTTCTGGGTGTTTTGAGTTTCGAAGAAATAACATGAAAGATTGAGTCTTTGTTCGGGATCTTCCCTCTCTCTCTCTCTCCTTATTTGGGCGTCAAACGCAAGATGTACAATGAAGTTTGGTTATCACTATTTAAGTCAGCAGTATAACTTTAAGAAGCTTGACGAGCAACTTACCGGTTGAAATACAATTTGTAAAAACTAGAATGATGTGTAGAACTTTTTTTCTTGTGTTGTTGATTGATCATTTAGTCTACTTTCTACAATTTGTCAAACAAAAGGTTTTAACTTTTAAGTCAGTCTAAAGAAATTAGGGGAAGAAAACTGTTGAATGCACTTTTCTTACAAATGCCAATTGCCAAACCGTAAGTAAATGTATGATATTGTTACTTTCTGGCTTCCATTTTGACACCCGTCTCCGTCATGGTAATTTGGTTTCAGATAGGCGTTCCGTAAATGGGTTGAAGTTGATTCATTCGACATTCATGAGTTGGTGTGTATATTTGGGATGGAAAGCTGAGGTAATTGGGATACTTGCGTTAGGTCTCAGATGGGTAAGAAACTTGGGCCACCACTTGCAATATTCTCCCACGAAGGTCTAAACTTGTTAATGTTAATTGGAGGAAGTCCACAACATTTGTTGAGCCGAAGAAGTCGGCGAAGCGTAATGATGTGTCACATGATCGAGAACAATAATGTACCAACTGCTAGTAGAATAAGCAATCTGAACATTAATAAATAATAATTGAACAAAAATTTTAAATATTTAAATTTTAAAATTGACATTGTATGTGTTTTTTTTTTTCTTTTTCTCATTGTCAGTGATGATTTCTAGTTAAAGAATAGGTACATGAAGACTCTGTCATTTTTTGTCAATGCCATTTACAATCCGAGAATACTTTTTGTCTTTGCTAATGTTTCACCTAGGTAAGTTGAATCTTGTACTAATTAATGAGATATAAGTGTACAGTATAAGGATTACATCTTTTTCAGTAAGTTTAAATGGAGGCACTTACTATTTATTTTTTACCCAAAACTTTTATATGTTTTTGAAGATTTTCTATGACACTGCCCTTCTTATTTTCTCTTTCAAGTTATTGTTTCTTGTTATCATTCATAAGACTTTAGAACATAAGAGAGTCCTGGATAGTTCAAATGATGTTTAGTATCTCAAATTAGTGTTTTATTTTTTGTACCATACCGACCGATAAAATGTACGAAAAATAATGTTACGATATCGGCCTTGTGTACCGGCCTGTTTCGGTTAGTACCAATTACAATCTGAGGACACTTTTGTCTCTGCTAAGGTAAACTGTTATATTTCACCTATGCAAGTCGGATCTTTTACTAATTAATGAGATATAAGTGCAACATATAAGGGTTACATCTTTTTCAGTAAGATTTAGATGGAGGCATTTACCATTCGTTTATTACCCAAAACATTTGTTTCTTTTTGAAGATTTTCTATGGCATTGCCCTTTTTATTTTCTCTTTCAAGTTATTTTTTCTTATCATCATTCATAAGACTTTAGAACATAAGAGAGCCTTGGTTGGTTTAAATGATGTTTAGTACTCCAAATCAATGGTTTGTTTTTCATACAGCACCCGCCAGTAAACGGTACAAAAAGTAATGTTCCGAAAGTGACCATGTGTACTGGCATGTTTCGGTTGGTACCATTTACGATCCGAGGACATTTTTGTCTCTGTTAAGGGAAACCGTTATGTTTCACCTATGCAAGTTGGATCTTGTACTAATTAATGAGATATAAGTGCAGAGTATAAAGGTTGCATCTTTTTCAGTAAGTTTAGATGGAGGCATTTACCATTCGTTTTTTACCCAAAACTTTTGTTTGTTTTTGAAGATTTTTTATGGCATTGCCCTTTTTATTTTGTCTTTAAATTTATTGTTTCTTGTCATCATTAATAAGACTTTAGAACATAAGAGAGCCCTAGTTAGCTCAAATGATGTTTAGTACCCCAAATCAGTGTTCTTTTTTTTGTATCGTACTGGCCAGTAAATAATACAAAAAGTAATGTTCTAATATCGACCTTGTGTACCAGCCTATTTTGGTTGGTACCATTGACGATTTGAGGAGACTTTCATCTCTGCTAAGGAAAACTGTTATGTTTCACCTATGTAAGTTGGATCTTGTACTAATTAATGAGGTATAAGTGTAGAGTATAAGGGTTACATCTTTTTCATTAAGTTTAGATGGGGGCATTTACCATTTGTTTTTTACCCAAAACTTTTGTTTGTTTTTGAAGATTTTTTATGGCATTGCCCTTCTTATTTTCTCTTTCAAGTTACTGTTTCTTGTCATCATTCATAAAGACTTTAGAACATAAGAGAGCCTTGGTTAGTTCAAATCATGTTTAGTACCCAAAATTAGAGTTTTGGTTTTTGAACCGTACCTGCCATAAATAGTATAAAAAGTACTGATCCGATATTGGCCTCGTGTATCGGCCTGTTTCGGTTGGTACCATTGACGATCTGAGAACATTTTTGTCTCTAATAAGGGAAACTATTATGTTTCATCTATGCAAGTTGGATCTTGTACTAATTAATAAGATATAAGTGCAGAGTATAAGAGTTACATCTTTTTCAGTAAGTTTAGATGGAGGCATTTACCATTCATTTTTTACCCAAAACTTTTGTTTGTTTTTGAAGATTTTTTATGGCATTGCCCTTTTATTTTCTCTTTCAAGTTATTGTTTCTTGTCATCATTAATAAGACTTTAGAACATAAGATAGCCTTGGTTAGTTCAAATGATGTTTAGCACACTAAATCAGTATTTTGTTTTTCGTACTGTACCGTCTGGTAAATAATACAAAAAGTAATGTTCTGGTATAAACCTTATGTACCAGCCTGTTTCGATTGGTACCATTTACGATCCAAGGATAATTTTGTCTCTGCTAAGGGAAACTGTTATGTTTTACCTATGCAAGTTGGATTTTGTACTAATTAATGAGATATAAGTGTAGAGTATAAGGGTTACATCTTTTTCAGTATGTTTAGATAGAGGCATTTACCGTTCACTTTTTACCCAAAACTTTTGTTTGTTTTTAAAGATTTTATATGGCATTGCCCTTTTTATTTTATCTTTCAAGTTAATGTTTCTTATCATCATTCATAAGGATTTTAGAACATAAGAGAGCCTTGGTTAGTTCAAATGGTGTTTAGTATTCCAAATCAATGCTTTGCTTATTTTACTGTACCGACTAGTAAACATTATAAAAAGTAATGTTCCGATATCAGCCTTGTGTACCACCCTGTTTTAGTTGGTACCATTGACGATCCGAGGAGACTTTTGTCTCTGCTAAGGGAAACTATTATGCTTCACCTATGCAAATTAGATCTTGTACTAATTAATGAGATATAAGTGCAGAGTATAAGGGCTACATCTTTTTCAGTAAGTTTAGATGAAGGCCTTTACCATTTGTTTTTTACCGAAAACTTTTGTTTGTTTTTGAAGATTTTCTATGGCATTGCCCTTTTCATTTTCTCTTTCAAGTTACTGCTTCTTGTCATCATTCATAAGGACTTTAGAACATAACAGAGCCTTGGTTAGTTCAAATGATGTTTAGTACCCTAAATTAGTGTTTTGTTTTTCATACCGTACCGGCCGGTAAATAGTACAAAAAATAATGTTCCAATATCGGCCTCGTGTATCGGCCTATTTCGGTTGACCATTGACGATTCGAGGAAATTTTTGTCTCTACTAATGGAAACTGTTATGTTTCACCTAAGCAAGTTGGATCTTGTACTAATTAATTAGATATAAGTGCAGAGTATAAGGGTTACATCTATTTCAGTAAGTTTAGATGGAGGCATTTACCGTTCATTTTTTACCCAAAACTTTTGTTTGCTTTTGAAGATTTTTTATGGCATTGCATTTTTTATTTTCTCTTTCACGTTATTGTTTCTTGTCATCATTAATAAGACTTTAGAACATAAGATAGCCTTGGTTAGTTCAAATGATGTTTAGTACCCTAAATCACTGTTTTGTTTTTTGTACTGTACCGTCCAGTAAATAATACAAAAAGTAAGGTTCCGGTATCAACCTTGTGTATTAGCCTGTTTTGATTAGAACCATTTACGATCCGAGGATATTTTTGTCTTTTCTAAGGGAAACTGTTATGTTTCACCTATACAAGTTGGCTCTTAAGGGTTACATCATTTTCAGTAAGTTTAGACAGAGGCATTTACCATTTGTTTTTTACCCAAAATTTTTTACCCAAAACTTTTGTTTGTTTTTGAAGATTTTCTATGGCATTGCCCTTTTTATTTTCCCTTTGAAGTTATTGTTTCCTGTCATTATTCTTAAGGGCTTTAGAATATAAGAGAGCTTTGGTTAGTTCAAATAATGCTTACTACCCTAAATCAGTGTTTTGTTTTTTGTATCCTACTGACAGGTAAACAGTACAAAAAGTAATGTTTCGATATCGACCTTATGTACCGTTTTGTTTTTGTTGGTACCATTGACGATCCGAGGAGACTTTTGTCTCTGCTAAGGGAAACTGTTATGTTTCACCTATGTAAGTTGGGTCTTGTACTAATTAATGAGATATAAGTGTACAGTATAAGGGTTACATCTTTTTCATTAAGTTTACATCTTTTGTTTGTTTTTGAAGATTTTTTATAGCATTGCCCTTTTTATTTTGTCTTTAAATTTATTGTTTCTTGTCATCATTAATACGACTTTAGAACATAAGAGAACCTTGGTTAGTTCAAATGATGTATGGTACCCCAAATTAGTGTTTTGTTTTTTGTACCATACCGGCAAGTAAATAGTACAAAAAGTAATGTTCCAGTATCGACCTTGTACCAGCTTGTTTTGATTGGTACCATTTACAATCTAAGGACACTTTTGTCTCTGCTAAGGGAAACTATTATGTTTCACCTATGCAAGTTGGATCTTCTACTAATTAATAAGATATAAGTGCAAAGTATAAGGGTTACATCTTTTTCAGCAAGTTTAGATGAAGGCATTTACCATTCGTTCTTTACCCAAAACTTTTGTTTGTTTTTGAATATTTAAATGGTATTGCCCTTTTTATTTTCTCTTTCGAGTTATTTTTTCTTGTCATCCTTCTTAAGACTTTAGAACATAAGAGAGCCTGGGTTAGTTCAAATGGTGTTTAGCACCCCAAATCAATGTTTTGTTTTTCGTACCATTCCAGCCAGTAAACAATACAAAAAGTAATGTTCTGATATCAGCCTTGTGTACTGGCATGTTTCGGCTGGTACTATTTTTGATCCGAGGATACATTTGGCTCTGTTAAGGGAAACTGTTATGTTTTCTCCTAAGCAAGCTGGATCTTATACTAATTAATGAGATATAAGTGCAGAGTATAATGGTTACATCTTTTTCAATAAGTTTAGATGTAGGCATTTAGCATTCGATTTTTACTTAAAACGTTTGTTTATTTTTGAAGATTTTTTATGGCATTGCCCTTTTTATTTTCTCTTTCAATTTATTGTTTCTTGTCATCATTAAGAGGACTTTCGAACATCAGAGAGCCTTGGTTAGTTCAAATGATGTTTAGTACCCTAAATCAGTGTTTATCGGCTGGTAAATAGTACAAAAAGTAATGTTCCGGTATTGATCTTATGTACCTGCCTATTTCGATTGGTACCATTTACGATCCGAGGACACTTTTGTCTCTACTAAGGGAAACTGTTATGTTTCACCTGTGCAAGTTGAATCTTGTACTAATTGATGAGATATAAGTGCAAAGTATAAGGGTTACATCTTTTTCAGTAAGTTTAGAAGAAGGGATTTACCATTTGTTCTTTACCCAAAACTTTTGTTCGTTTTTGAAGATCTTCTATAGCATTCCCCTTTTATTTTCTATTTCAAGTTATTTTTTCTTGTCATCATTCGTAAGACTTTAGAACATAAGGGAGCCTGGTTTAGTTCAAATGATGTTTAGTACCCCAAATCAGTGTTTTATTTTTCGTACCATACCGGCTAGTAATTAGTACAAAAAGTAATGTTCCAGTATCAGGCTTATGTACCGACATGTTTCGATTGGTGCCATTTATGATCCGAGGACACTTTTGTCTCTGCTAAGGGAAACTGTTATGTTTCACCTATGCAAGTTGGATCTTGTGCTAATTAATGAGATATAAGTGCAGAGTATAAGGGTTACATCTTTTTCGGTAAGTTTAGACGGAGGCATTTACCATTCGTTTTTTACCCAAAATTTTTTACCCAAAACTTTTGTTTGTTTTTGAAGATTTTCTATGGCATTGCCCTTTTTATTTTCTCTTTCAAGTTATTGTTTCTTGTCATCATTCATAAGGGCTTTAGAACATAAGAGAGCCTTGGTTAGTTAAAAGGATGTTTAGTACCCTAAATCAGTATTTTGTTTTTTGTATCGTACCAACCAATAAACAGTACGAAAAGCAATGTTCTGATATCGACCTTATGTACTAGCCTGTTTTGGTTGGTACCATTGATGATCCGAGGACATTTTTGTCTTTGCTAAGGGAAACTACTATGTTTCACCCATGCAAGTTAGATCTGGTACTAATTAATGAGATATAAATGCAAAGTATAAAGGTTACATCTTTTTCAGTAAGTTTAGATGGAGGCATTTACTATTCATTTTTTACCGAAAACTTTTGTTTGTTTTTGAAGATTTTTATAGCATTGCCCTTTTCATTTTCTCTTTCAAGTTATTGTTTCTTGTCATCATTAATAAGACTTTAGAACATAAAATATGTTGGCTCTAGGTCTCGTTCCTTATTTCATGGTGACATGGCGCCAATTTGGGGGACTTTTAAAAATAAAAGTATATATGTATATAAAAACTAACATCAAGATAAAAAGAATTAAATTTTGTGGTAGGAGTAAAGACAAATAAAATATAATGGCATAAAATAAAATAGACATGAAAATAAATCGGATTAGGAGTAGAACAAATAAATAAACCAATAATAAATAATATAAAATAAAAATAAAAAAAGAAGTAAAAAAAGTCAAGGCCGTGAGAGGGGCACGATCACGACTTTTAGTGAATAGTAGCGGATTGTCGCGATTGTGCTTGTGCACGATCGCAACATTCATGAAAATTTAGATTCATTGTGATAGTGCATATACCAATTTCAAAACATCATAACTTTCAATTCTGAAGTCTAAAAATTATAAACTTTATGTCGTTAGAAAGCTAAGAGAAATATCTACAACTTTCTTGAAGATCATTTTGTCACAGCCTACCTAGATCAATCCAGTTTGTTAATTGAAATTTCAAAACACATTTTCATTCATTTATTCTCTTATTTTCTCTCATCTGCCAATATACATTCTTACAAAAACAAAAGACCCTAATCTAACAAATACAATTCAGTACATTTAAGACTCCTAACAAAACAAACTCCTAACCTAACAATTTACTTAGGAAGAATTTATCCAAAAACCATTAAACAACTAACAATTTATTTCCAGCATAATTAACACTTAACAGAGAAGGAAATATCTACACACATATATAAAAGAAGTTCTTGAACCCTTCTTCATTCATTACTCCATAAGACAAAGTTTCATTTCTTAGACATTGCAAGGTTCAAGCATAACTTCAATTTCAAACAAAAATCACATCAGTAGCATAATACAAAAATACAATCATGAATATTAATGTTTGATATGCTTCTAGAGTACCAAAAGTTTTTGAACTAACTTAGTTACAAAAATAGAAATTCTTAGAGTCAACCGAAGTTTTTGCAAGGTTCAATGTCGATCTGCTATTTCTGCACCTGAGGAGTGGAAAGATAATGGGGGTGAGCTGGGAAGCTCAGTGGCTAATACAGTTATAGCCATTAGCGACGAACAATACACACACAACTAAACATATACATAAATTTATATCATATTTAAATTCAACAATCGGATTATTCACAGTATGAGCTCACAAGTAACATATTATTACTCAAATCAAATCATGTATTTTTCAATCATCAAAACATAGCATTCAGTCATATAACGTGTTTAACAAATTAAAGCGAAACACATATAATGGCTTGAGAGAATCCCATAGAATGAAATAACAAAACCGAAGTTTACACTATGAACGAAATGAGTCCATTTTTTGGAGCTCATATGCTTCAAGCGGGTAGCCGAGAGAAGGCTATAGGTCAAAGTGCATGTGATGAATGAAATGGTATCTCTCTTGCCCACATAAGTAAATTTCTGATGCTTACATATTTCATATCATAATAATACTTTCATACTTCTTAAAATTTATGTTTTTTCATTAACATCAAAGCAACGTAATTCTTGCAGAGCAAATATGATTTCAATCACAGATTATTTTTCCCACATTCACAATAAAACCAAAGCAAGCATTTAAGTACATATACAAGCAAATAATTCAGCTCATCAATATAACGACTGTAACACCCCACTCCCGCGAACCCGAACCCGATATCGATCGTGATACCCGAATCCGTGCCCCGCGAGGGTGGCGTGTCACATCAGTTAACACATCTCTTAACAAAAGTCAGTATAAATTTTTTTTTTGTAAACTCTTTTAAAACGATTTGCACTTATCACTCATTTGTGTGCCTACTTTTTCTTTTCGAAAACAC
>JANZXR010000003.1:25266764-25298246 GCA_027575705.1 Erythroxylum echinodendron
CATATATGAATGCATGAATATGTCAAAAACACTTTAAAATACTCCTAACCCATTCCAATTTACCAAAATGACCAAAAAGCCCTTCCCATAAGTGAGGGGATGTTACAATTAGTCAGTATGGAGACATGTCAATCGATGTCTTGTATGCAGTCCTCTATGCCCAAAGAGCATCGTCAAGTGACTAACTCCAATCTTTACAATTTGTACTCACTATTTTCTCAAAAATGAACTTGATTTCTCTATTTGACACCTCTGCTTGCCCGTTTGTCTATGGATGATAGGTCGTAGACACCTTATGAGTGAGATGGTAAGGTCTTTCACCAATTGGTTGCAAAAATGAATACCCTTGTCACTAATCAATGCTCTCAGTGTTCCAAACCTAGAAAAAATATTAGACTTAATAAATTTTGCAACAACCTTAGAATCATTACTCCTGGTGGCTTTAGCTTCCACTCATTCAGAAACATAATCCACCGCCAAAAAAATGTAAACAAAACCAAAACAAGAAGGAATTAGTCATATAAAATCAATGCCCCATACATCAAAAATTTTGCATAAAAGTATTGAAGAAAAAGGCATTTGATCTCTATGGGATAAATTACCCTATTTCTGGCATTCTTCACATGCTTTGTAGAACATATAGGAGTCTTGAAAAATATTTGGCCAATAAAAACTACATTCAAGAATTTTCCTAGCAATTCTATTAGGCTCAAAATGACCATCTCACGCATACGAATGACAAAATTTTAGAATTGATTCATATTCATGTTCAGGCACACATCTCCTAATCATTTGGTCAAAACAACACTTCCATAATTGAGGATCATCCCAAATATAAAATTTCAACTCACTCATTATCCTATTCCATTTAGTCTTACTCAAATCATTAGGTATCCCATAGTTCACTAGATAGTTCCCAATATTAGCTTACCATGGAACCTTACCTTGAAGTGATAGTAATTTCTCATCTAAAAACAATTCTTTCAATGGTACTAAATCCTCCTCCTTCGCAACTCGACTCAAATGATCTGTGACTAAATTCTCTACAACTTTCTTATCTTTGATCTCCAAATCGAATTCTCAGAGCAAGAGAATCCATCTAATAACTCTTGGCTTCACTTTTTTCTTTGACAAAAGGTACCTTAATGCTACAAGATTAGAATATAAAATCACTTTAGAACCAAGAAAGAAAGGTCTAAATTTATCCAAAGTAAATAAAATAGTTAAAAGCTCCTTTTTAGTGATGGAATAGTTACATTCAGTCGGACTAAGTGTTTGGGAAGCGTAGTAAATAGTATGAGTCATCTTTCCACATTTTTGACCAAGGACAGCACCCACAACAAAATTGCTCGAATCATACATAATCTTAAATGGTTGACTCCAGTTAGGTGATTGAATGATCGATGTTGAAGTCAAAAGTTCTCTCAACTTTCCAAATGCTTCCTTACATCCCTCATCAAACTTAAAAGGTATATCCTCTTGTAAGAAATGGCAGAGTTTTGTTGAAATCTTACTGAAGTCTATGTTAAACTTGCGATAAAAACCTGCATGGCCAAGAAAAGAAAGAACCTCCCACATGGTTTCTATTAAATCACCTAACTCTCATTAATCTGATTTAATCATTTTTCATTTAATTCACTGATATTTGTGATTTGCATCATGTTTTACGTTTTAGTTTATTATGTATTTATTGTTAAGTTAGTTGTTTAATGTGTATTTAGGTTTTAATTGTGTTAGTTTACGTGTTTAAGTGTTTTTTATAGGTTATTATAATTCTTTGAGCTTAAATGTTATGTTTTTGAGGTACCTTGATGTGTTTCCTAGTGTTTCAGGGTCAATGGCAAAAAGCGGAGAAGTTTTAGAGAGTTTCGGGCTAAAACCATAGCCCACACGACAGAAATATGTGAGCTACTAGGATTAAGGCCACGATCATCACACTTTGGTCATGATAGTGACTGAGAGGCTAGCCACAATCATGACAAAGATGGTAAGACACTAGCCACGATCATGGCCTACATCGGGCAGACACGAAAATAAGTGAAAACATCAACTTTTGAGGAACTTTTCGGATTGTTTTCACCCCGAATCAACCCTAGGTCTTCTAAAGTATTTAAAGAAAATTAAATAACAAAAGAAGGAGCTTTTTGCATTAACCAAATTTTCAAACCCTAGAGAGCTTATCGAGAGATTTGAGGAAGGAGACGAAGGAATAGAAACACAGAGAAGAAGTTTGATGTGAAGTACTTCCCAGAATAGTGATTTCCCATCATCACTGCCTCCATCATCATCCATTCTAAACTATTTCTAGTTTATTTCATTCATACAATTGTATGGAATTTGAGATAGCCATAGATGATAGATTGTTGAATGTTAAGGATATTGTCTAAACTCACCTTCGAGATTTGTCTTTGATATTAATGAAATTTGATTTATTGGGATTTTATTGAGTTATTGGTGATTTAATTTCTATTCTTAATAATTAGGTAACAAACTGAGAGGGTAAACTGAGTGAATATCATCAAATTCAGCTAACGAGAGTTAGGTAGTTCAACAAATAAAGAATTAAATCAAATCGTTAAATTTGTGTAGCGAGAGATCGTACATAGGTTTCAGTAGGTTATTAGACAATATTAGAACTAAATTAGGTTTTGGGTAAATTGTGAATCAAAAGATTGCAATTACATAGTCTAATTAAGGATTATTAATTAGGGTTAAATATTATAACTCGAGAGAGAGTAATCCACCCTAGGACTGTCTAGACCTAGTAATTCGATAATTTCATAGTCAATTAGATTTTCATTAAAGTCAGATTAAAACCTCCTTTCTCTCAATTTGTAGTTCCTAAGTTGATTCTTGATTGGGTATGCATTTGCTATCCTGTTTATAATTTCTGAATTTAATTCTTAAGATTGATTGCTTGATTGATTAATTTTCTACGTTAGTTTGTTATTTTGATTTATTATGAATTTGAGTCAAGCCTTAGATTTTAGCATTAAATTAATCCTCCTAGTTGGATCAATACCTTAGGTACTATGCAAATGACCCATGTGCTTATAGTATTATCAAGATTATAAATATCAAAACTTAGTATATGTAAATCTTCGATCAAGTTTTTTGCACCATTATCGGTGAAACAATAGCTTAATTCTATAGTTTAAGGCATTATATTACTTTTAAATTTTGTTTTCATTTCTTTCTTTTTATTTCAGAATTTGTGCTCTTGCATGAACATAAGAGTCATTAGAGGTTCGAGTCATGTAGCGGAAACTTTAGATTTAGATATCACTCGACTAGAACGAACCTTTAGGAAAGCTTGGCGAGAAGAAGAAAAAGAGACCGAGAAATCATCAATGACTGAGGAGTTTCAACAGAATATGGATCAGGGAGTGAACCAAGAATGACAACAGAGACCCTAATGGATTTCATGAGGTTGGGTTTCAACGTAGCAAATCAAGGAGTAGCTAGGCCATCGATTCAAGCGAGCTCATTCGAAATTAAACCCGCACTTCTCAATATGCTTAAGCAGAATGTACAATTCTGCATATTGGCTAACAAAGACCGGAATGCGCATATAGTTAATTTCTTCAAGATCTGTGATACCTTCCAATATCATCAAATGTTGAAAGATTCGGTCCAAATCAAACTATTTCCTTTTACCTTTAGGGACAAAGCAAAGGCTTGGTATCATTTACTGAGCCCAGCCAATATTACGACGTGCGATCAGTTAGTTTGTGCTTTCTTAGACAAGTGTTTCCCATTGACGAAGAACACCAAGATTATAAAGGAAGTCACCAATTTCCAACAAGGAGATGGGGAATTAACCTACGAAGCGTGGGTGAGATATAAGGACTTGGAACGGAAGTGTCCATACCATAACTTACCAAAGGAGTTCCTGTTGTAGACTTTCTATAATGGAGTTAGCCCACTGACTAGAGGCATGATCGATGCAGCTTCAGGAGGATTCTTAATGCGAAACATAGTCGATAAAGTAAAGGAGTTTATAGAGGATATGGAAAGCAATAGCTGTTTATGGACGAATGAACGAGGTAGGAAACTTGCTACTCTCAAAGAGCAAAAGGGTATTGTCATGGTCGATCAAATGACTAAGATGCAAGAAAATATTGACAATTTAATGCGACAACTCAATAGCATAAAGGCGTAATCCTCAGCTTTGGTGAAAGTCGTTCATTTAAAGTGTGATCTCTATTGACAGATAAACCATGAAACCATGGATTATTATTTGATAAAAGAAGACAATCAGGAGTAATTGAACTATATGGGAGCGCAATATGGACAAGGATGGGGTAACAATCCCTACTCTAACACTTACAATCGTGGGTGGAAGAACCACCCTAACTTCTCCTAGCCAAACAACACTGGTAGATAGTTTAAGCCTCAGGGATAATCGAGTTTTCACCAAAATAAAACAAGCTTGTCGGAATTGAAGTTAGATAAAATTTTGGATAAGATCGGAGGCATGAAGGATGCATATAGGAGGCTCAAGAACAAATTCAAACAAGTAACAAAGAACCACACCTCATCTTTACACAATCTAGAAGTCTAAGTGGGCTAATTAATGGACGCAATGTCTACTGGAATGCCAGAACTCTTCCAAGCAACACCGAGTCTAACCTGAAAGAAAGGATCATGGTTATTAGTCAAACCTAAGATGAGGAACTGGAACAGGTGCAGAAAGAAGTAGATAAAGGGATGAGTCAAGAAGAACCTCTAAGTGAGCCAGTAATCGAGCCAATTAAAGTAACTCGACGTGTATTTCCATTCCCTCTTTTAGCTCAGCGGGAGTTAAATGCAAACAGGGTAGTAAGGAAGTTAGAGGAGACTGAACAAAACAATTTCAAAGAAGTGACAAACCAACTATAGATAGAGCTCGTGTTAAAGGAATCCATTTAAAAGAAGGTTAAGGAGCGAACATCGGAAGAGAACCCTAACATCTCAGATAAGAAAGAGGACCTAGGGGACTTTTTCATCCGCTGCAGTATCAATATAATCATCATAGATAGGGCACTTGCAGACTTGGGAGCAAATATAAACATGATGCCCTACACATTTAGTCAGAAGTTAGGGTTAACATAGTTAGTACCCATTAAGCTTTTGGTAAAGATGGCCTACAGAACGGTGCACAAACTGATGGGGATTATAAAGAATATGCAAGTAAAAGTTGATAAATACACCTTTCCCACAGACTTCTACATATTGGATATTAGAGAAGATGTGGAGACCCCAATAGTTCTTAGACGACCATTCCTGGCCACTGTGCGTTCAATCGTTGATGTTGTGGGGGTGAATTAACTAGAAAATTTTTGCATTAGTCAAATTTTAAAACCTTAGAGAGCTTATCTAGAGATTTCAGGAAGGAGACAAAGGAAGAGAGACACGGAGAAGAAGCTTAATGCGAAGTACTTCTCGAAACAGGTGGTTTTCCACCATCGCTGCCTCCGTCATCATCCATTCTGAACTATTTTTGGTTTATTTCATTCTTAAAATTATACAAAATTTGAGATACCATAGATGATAGATTGTTGAATGTTAAGGATATTATCTAAGCTTACCTTTGGGATTTGTCTTTTGTATTAATGAAATTTGATTTATTGTGATTTTATTGAGTTATTTGTGGTTCAATTTCTATTCTTAGTAATTCGGTAACAAACTAAGAGGGTGAACTGAGTGAATATCATCAAATTAGGCTAACAAGAGTTAGGTGATAGATAAAGAATTTAATCAAAATGTTAAATTTGTGAGCGAGAGATCGTACATAGGTTTCGGTAGGATATTAGACAATTTTAGAACTAAATTAAGTTTTTGGGTGAATTGTGAATCGAGAGATTGCAATTCCATAATCTAATTAGGGACTATTAATTAGGATTAAAGATAATAACTTGAGAGAGAGTAATCCACCCTAGGACTGTCCAGACCCAATAATTCGATAATTTCATATTCAATTAAACTTTCATTAAAGTCGGATTAAAACCCTCTTTCTCTCAATTGGTAGTTCCTAAGTTGATTCTTGATTGGGTTATGCAATTTTCTATCCTATTTATAATTTTTGAATTTAATTCTTAAGAATAATTGCTTGATTAATTAATTTTTGTGTTAATTTGTTATTTTGATTTATTGCAAATTTGAGTCAGGCCTTAGATTTTAAGATTAAATTACTCCTCCTCGTGGATTAATATCTTAGGTACTACTCAAATGACTACGCTTTTGGTATTATCAAGGTTATAAATATTAAAACTTGGCATATGTAAACTGTCAATCATTCACCCTCTCAATTTGTTACTAAATTATGTAAGAAAGTAATCAAATCACGACATTTGTCCAACAAACACAATCGACTAAATTATCATTAAATTAAAATAAAATCCCAAAGGAGAGTTTAGAACATCACCAATATTCCAAATCCTATCATCATACTATCCATGTCAATTTTATACATAAATAAAATCGAAACGAAAAGGAAATATGACTTGGAATAGACAATGGAAGACAACAAAAAATGTCTTGATTTGGGAAGTATGTCAAGTCAGCTTCATCTTCCTCTTCTTCCTCTTCCTTCTTTCTCTATCTCAATATTCTCTCTTTAGGGTTTCAAGTGTGACTGCAAGGAAAAGCTCCCATTTCTCTTATGTTTTGGGTAACACTAGGGCTTTTTTGAGGATTGAAAGGTCCAAAAATCCCTCAAAATTTGAAGTTTGTAAGCGCCTGTGTGTCCACTCGATACAGACCACGATCATGGCTCATATCTAAGCCTTGTGTTACGATTGTGGCATGCAGGCCATGATCGTAAACTTGTGTTGGCAAGGGTTCCCTTCGAAACTCCTCCATTTTTCGATATTGACCCTAAAACACTAGCAAACACATCAAGGTACCTCAAAAACATAATATTTAAGCTTAAAAGCTTATACTAAACCCATAAAAAATTCAAAACACAAATAATTAACAAACTAACACAATTCTAAACTAAACACATACTAAATGATTGAATTAACCGCTAAACACATATCAAATTATGCATTAAAACAAAATGTAATTTACACTTCTCACATCCCTACACTAAAACATTTGCTTATTTTCAAGCAAACAAAATAACAAACAACACAAAGCATAAAGAACACATTGCAATAATACGGCAATGGCTTCAACTTCATGAAACAAATTTAACTCTAAACACAATCATTTAAGTTGTTTCAAATTATTAACATGCAAAATTTGCGTCTAGCAGCTCTGGACTAAATAAAAATATTAATTAAAACTTAAATGTCAAGTTTGTTCACCCCTTTCAATTGTACACACTCATTAATAATTATTTGGTCAATCAACTTTGTAACTACTCCAAAGTACGTTTTTATAGAAAGTTAAACTACTTACAAGTTCGGTAGGTTTTTATTAGAAAACATTCTTTTTTGTTATGTTTTGTGGACATGGACCTAGTCTTTTTACACGGAAGCAAATATTGGTGATGATTGTCGATCCGATTACTTGACTATTTTTGTTACTTTTTGTGGACATGGACCTAGTCTTTTTACATGGAAGCAAACATTGGTGATGATTGTCGATCCGATTACTAGACTATTTTTGTTACTTTTTGTGGACATGGACCTAGTCTTTTTACATGGAAGCAAACATTGGTGATCATTGTCGATCCGATTACTCGACTAAGTCAAATATTTAGTAAGTTGCTGGGGTAAAATGTCATTTTATCCTTTTGACATAAACGCACGCATTTGTAATGCATGTTGACCTGGTTACTCTGCTATATCACGTTCTTAACTAGCTACTAACTCTATTCATAACCAGAAGGCTAGCAAAATAGTTATTTATTTAAAATTTACAAACACTTTTTTCTTATTTATTTATTTATTTATTAATGTCTGCCTTATTGCTTTAGCTACTCATTTTCAGGAAAAAATACTAGGAAAGATATTTCATAAAAAGACCTAAAATTATGAATGAATATGACAACTTATAAGGTGATAAACTAACACTAATTCCTAATTAACTTGCATATTTTAGCCAAAGAACCCAGATCACTAATTTCGCAAGCTAATGACTCTTCATAACCTAATAGATTATGTTCAAAATTAAATTGATTTCGTTCCACCGAAGGCATCAATACATTCACACAATTAACAATACGCAACCTAAACACACTACCATATCAAGTTTGTAAAATTCACATTCAAAGCAAAACACACAACCCTCCCACACTTGAACAGCACATTGTCCTCAATATTAGAAGGAGACAAACAAAAACACATGGAAGGAAATAACATAAAATAAAATAAAACAAAAATAAAGACTAAATTTAAAAGAAAAGGGTTAGAAACAAAATCTTACAGTGATGGAGGTAATGATGGTGAAGGAGGCGGTAGTTACACACCTTAAGCCTTGAAATACCTATGCATACATTTGATGTCCTAGCTCTAGCATCTTTGTTCCTTTTCCATATTCCTCATTACCCTACATTTTTTAGCCAAAGTATCTGTTAGAATTTTGTTTTAATCAGATATTATTTTCAGTGCTTTCTTTCGTCCCGATTCTTCTTCTTCATCCTCCTCCTCGAAATCCTTGCTAGTTAAATCCCCTTCTTATTGATACTGAGCGCTCGAACTCACTTGACTAGTCCTTATCTGACGTGTGTTTTGGCACTAACATCTCAAAGTTCCATATTATGAGACTTCAAGATTTCAACTCACCATAGATGATGGTCGTTCATGAATCCATTGCACTCAACTTTGTAGTAATCAGCTATGGCCGAAACCAAGTAACCCATTCCTAAGTTATTGCTCCTCTTACGACGAGTAGCAATAATTGCGTTGAAGATGTAGGTGGTTGTGCAAACTAGGATGCTATGGTCCATGCACCATAACGGGAAAAGTTCCTTCATCGAAAACTTGTTAGTTTCCATCTTGTCAAAAATAGTTTGGCACATGAATTTGTGTAGAAAAAATGTTCGTGGCTTCTGATGATGTTGTTATGTGCATTCTTAGCATCAAAGCACTCTAACTCAGTTAATTTAGTCTAGTAAGGGTTGACACAAAAATCATCATGCTGATCCACTACAAGCGATTCGAGGAAACTACAAATTTCATACAAAGTATCATAATTAAGCTCATAAGGTTGTTCCATAACCTAAACCACAATTCCTTAGGTTTATTGGATTCGAACTGAAGGGATGTAAAGAATTCTAAGGTTAGTTATTCATAAACTAGATATTGAAAATGAATAAACTGTCGCCATTGAATTCTCTCTGCTAAACTCTAGACCTTGTCTCTCAATTCTAGTCTATCTAAAGTCTCAAAATAGAAGTACTTTAGAACCATAATTTTCTTATCACGAAGGGGGTGAAATTTGTTACCTTTCTCATCTGAGCAGATTGGGATAGGCACTTCGAAATCTGCTGCCCTATCACTTTTATCAAGGCCCAATACTTGGGTTTTCCCTTTGTATTGGGTGCACTTAACAGTTTGCTTGATCTGTGGCCCCATTAGGAATGAGAGTGTGCAATATTTGTGAGAGTAAGGGAGTTGAGTGTAGGTAAAGGGAAGTCAGAGCCTTTCAATGTCTTATGTGTAGAGAGAGAGAGAGTCGAAATGAAAGTGATGGAAGAAATGAATTTATAATTGAATATATAGGTGAGGGGTGTTAGGGTTATGTAAATATAGTGCCCTTAAAAGCAAGTGTATTTATATATAACTTAATTTTCTTCCAATTACAATATTGTAATGAAAATATTTATTATTAATAAAACAAAAGAGTTTGGTTTTATTGTATGAGCATAATATAACTCGTCATAAGGTACCAAGGTTCCTTTGAAGGTAATATACATTTACACGGAGATGTATGGCAAACATGTATATTATTGGAATCTAAATTAATTTATTCATAGTCGAATAATCAAGTTATTCGTTTGAATATGGTTTAGATTGTAGTATTTTGATTTACCTCCATGTAAGTAAAGGAGTTTACTTAAAGGGAATAATGAGTTTCAAATCATGATAGTAGTTGACTATCAATAATGGAACTATTAAATGAATCTGGAATCGCATATGTTTTTTAAAGAATAAAGTAAGCCGTTACTTTAATCTTAAAACATACACTTTAGCATTCTTTTATTACGAACAACAATCTTGATGAGTGGTGAACTCATAAGTGTTTCGTTATAATTCTTGAAATAATCATCATGGATTTTTACAGGGTATCAAACTATCAATCCAGTGTCCATATCTTGGAACTATTTATTGAAACATGCATTAGGGAACATTCACTAAAATAAAGAGTTTATAGTGATATCATCACTTCTACATTTTTTAGGGAGATTGATGATTAAATTGGCGCCATTAGTTTTATGGACTAGCTACCCAACAAGTCTTAGCACCATGATTAGATCTTATGTGTTAACCACTATGTAGAGTGAAACGAGAGATCTAAAAGAAAAAACCAACATAAAGGCAAAATGATAATTTTACCCTTTATTGTGCGAATGGCTATAATATAGTTCATAATAGAGTTTGCAACTGGACATCGTATTAATAATTTGAAACATGTTTTCTCATAATTTTAAGTAATTTAAGAGTTCATCCAATTCTCTTTAGTGGAATGACATTTAGTTAATAAGTTGGAATTAATTCTAATGTTATTAAATTAATTTCGTGCTTATTGGAGCTTGAATTATTTAAGTCCAATTAGATTTCCCACTTCACTTCTAGGAAGGTTATCAAGGAAAGTAAGAAAAATAAATGGAGGTTACTAGAAAGAAAATGAGACAGAAAGGAGAGAGGAACGAATTGGATTCAGGCTAATAAGACCAAAATAATTTAATTAAAAGTTAATTAAATTACGTTTTAAGCCTATAATTAAATGTTGGGCTTATATTAATTAATTGTTAATTATAAGTCCAACATTTAATATTGGACTAAATTTTGGTTTGATTTGATGAATTAGATTAATTGAATTGAAACAAATATTTTAAAACGAAAGGGAAGGCAAAACTGAATTCTACAATAGTGTGGATTTCGGTTTTATAGCTAAAAGAATAGCAGCATATTTAGCGTTGAATTGCTAAATACAATGTGGGCTGTTTTTAGTTTCTCTCCACTCACTCCCAAAGCAAAACCAATCATGATTCTCATCATTAAATAGTTTAATGGTTGTTTTTAAAAAATGTGGGCATGTAGAAAAACGTATAACACTTTTAACATTCTTTTGATTAAAGAATGAAGTGGTGCATTTTTTGCTCTCCCTCCAATCTCTCCAAAATCGTCGGCTATATCAAATGAGAAGTTCTCATTTTTGTTCTTTCAACTAACTGAATAGAGCAAATGAGAAGGTCTCATTTTTGTTTTTTCAACTATCTGAATATAGAAAATGAGAAGGTCTCATTTTTGTTCATTCAACTGGTTGAACATACAAAGAAAAACCTCTACATTTTTCTTCTCCTTTCCCACCAAAAGATCTTGTTAACCAAGTTGTCCAAGTAGAAAAAGTGGTAGATCGGATTTGTTGAGGACATAATAGTGAGGAGTCGGTAATATTCCGATCTTGTTCTTATTATATATTTTTTAATGTTGTATCATTTATTGATTAAAAGCATGTTGCTTTGGTGTTTACGCTTCCAATATGTTTTGATTTTGATAAAAGTTTTTGAAATCTACTGTTTAGCCAAACCGAGCATGTTTTTGTTTTTGATCCAACAAAGGGAGTGCAATTTTCTAAGAAAAAACTGAAAAACGAGTGCCTGTAATTCCTTGCCATAAGCCACGATTGTGGCCTGCAATAATTTTAACATTTCTGATTTTTTTCGTCTTTCGTCCTTATACACCCCCCCCCCCCCGGAGATCCTTTCCTAACTTCTTTTTAGCACTATCACCTCATTTTTACTTTCTATCCTGATCATATTTATCAAAATTAATGCCCTACTCTTTCATGATATTTATTTGGAAACGAAATAACCTAACTACGAAATTTAAACTATCTAAAATCAAGGAAATAACCAGTAATTTAGAAACCTTGTGTTTCCTCCTATGCAGTTCTTCTTTTAATGTCATTAACCTGATACTCTTCTTTACTCAAGGTGGTTTAAGAAAATTCTTTGATGGCGACTCAGTTGTCAACCTCATAAAATGTACATGTGCCACCTAGTTGCTTATGCCACCTCCTCCCTTTTTTCGATTATTTCTTCTCCTTCTTTTGTGAGATTTATTCTTTTTTATAGAACACTTTTGATCATCATTCTTCTCTTTTTCTCCACCAAAATTCATTCCCTTCATAATGGTTATAGGAGAGGATTTTTTTCATTCTTGGTCACAGTGAAAGACACCTATTCCTCCCCTACCCTTAGAATTAGTTGACTCCTATCTACATCAATAATTGATTGGGGAGTGGCAAAAAATGGCTGTCTGAGGATAATTGAGGTTTTTGCTTCTTCTTCTAGTCCAGTATGCAAAAGTCCATGGGAAAAGTAAACTTTTCCACTCGAACATGCACGTTATGTATGATACCCTTTAGATGATGAACTGGTTTATCTACAATTTTTACCAGTATCTTGGTGGGGGCTATCTCACCGAACCCCATCTTCTGATATAAGGAATATGGCATCATGCTTATACTAGCTCCCAAATTGGCAAAGGCTTTCTCTATTATGACACCATTAATAATGCAGGGGATATAAAAATCCCCCGGATCCTCCTTTTTTGGTGGTGCCGTTAATTTCTTTTCTTCCTCCAATTCTTTTTCCACCTTTCCCCTTATCGATTCCATCAATAAGTCATCCTTTCAGTTGCTTGATCATGTATACAACTTCATTTAGCTCAACTTCCTTAGATTTCCTCATGGATTTGATCAGGAATACAATTGGGGGTTAGTAATTATCTTGCCCAAATTGTACCTTGCCAGTAGAGAGCCTTCCTTATTCTTTTACAACTCTGCCTTCCCCTTGTCCCTGAATGGGTTTAGCTTTCATTGTTCTAAAATATGGTAGGGAATTTTATGTTGTGGTTCACCTAAAAAAAAATTCTTATTAACCTTATTTTTTTCCTTCCCTTTATTGTCTTCAACTTAGTGTGATTCCTCCTCAGTCACTTTTGTAACAACCATGATTCGTTCTTTCATATTGTACTCAGTGTTACTTAGAAGGGTTCTTGCATTTTGATTCATTATTGCTTCTACCAATTGACCTACTTGGACCTCCAGGTTACGTATCGAAGAGCCGTGATTCTTTGTAACTTGATCGAACTTGCCTTCAAGCCTATTATGTGCATCCTCTATACCTCCAATTTTATATAAAATTTTGTCCAGTTTGGATTCCATCGAACTCAGTTTATCTTGATAGAAACCTGGTGGTCCTTAAGGTCTAAACTGTCCTCCTATGTTGCTTAACTAAAAGAAGTTTGGGTGATTTTTTCCACCCAGGGTGGTCCTTGATCCAATTCTTGTTGAAACTCCTTGGCCATTATCGCTTTTGCAGTTTCTTCTTCTTCTTTACGCCAAGCTCTTCTAATGTCAAGCTCTACAGTTTAAGCTATTTGACTCAAACTTCTTGCAGCTCTTGTGCTCATGCAAGAGCACGAACACACACAAAAAAAAGTAGGTATAATAGAAAAAATTAAAACTAACTCAAATGGATTAGACTAAGAGAACTAAATTATTCTTTACTCTTCCCGACAATAATGCAAAAAAACTTGATCTTGTCATTGGTGCTTTAAAATTTATAAGCCCTCAAATACCAAAAGTACATAGGAAGGGGAGTAATCTAATCCTAAAATCTAAGTCTATAAAAAACTATAAAACTGAAAATAAAAGATGCAACAGAAATTAATTACGAGAATTGAATTTAACTAATCAATTTAGAAATTAAACACAAAAGTATTAACGAGTGAGCAATATGTAATCACAATAGAAATTCAACCTGAGGAATTTTCCAATTTATGAGAAAGGGGATTTCACTTATCATTAATCTATCCTAGCCGATTATGTGTTAATGGAGTGTCGATTTTAGACTATCCTAGGGTTGATTACTCTCTCTCAAGTTATAACCATTAAACCCTAAATTATAAACCCTAATCAAATTATAGAATTTGCAATCTCTTAATTCACAAATCATCCAAAGCCCTAGTTAGATCTAAAGTATTCTAATAAACTATCGAAACATCATATGAGATCTCTCTCTGAACAATTACCAATATGATTTGTCACAGTTTCTATGAAATCACCTAACTCTCATTAATTCAATTTAATCATTTCTCATTTAGCTCACCCTATTATGTAAGTACGTAATCAAATAACGACATTCATCTATTAAACACAATCGAATAAATTAAAATTAAATCAAAATAAAATCCTAAAGGAGAGTTTAGAACATAATCAATATTCCAAATTGTATCATCATACTATCCATCCCAATTCTATGCATAAATAAAATAAAAAGGAAAAGGAAATACGATTTAGAATAGATAATGGAAGTGAAGTCAGAAAACCTCCTAATCTGGGAAGTATGTTGAATCAGCTTCATCTTCCTCTTCTTCCTCTTCCTTCTTTCTCTCTCTCAGTATTCTCTCTTTAGGATTTCAAGTGTGGCTACATGAAAAAGCTCCCATTTCTCTCCTCTTGTTGTTCTATAAATAGTCTTTTATGTTTTGGGTAACCTTAAGGTTTTTTCAGGGTTCGAAAATTCCAAAAAATCCCTCAAAACATAAAGTTTACAAGCATTTGTACATCTGTCTGACCTACAGGCCACGATCGTGGCTCTCATCTGAGCCTTCTGTCATGATTGCGGTATGCAGGCCAAGATCATGGGCCTATGTTATGGCCTAGTTTCCCTCCGAATCTCCTCCATTCTTCAATATTAACCCCGAAACACTAGCAAATACATCAAGGTACTTGGAAAATATAATATTTAAGCTTAAAAGCTTGTACTAACCCATAAAACACTTAAAACACAAATAATTAACAAACTAAACACATACTAAATGATTGAATTAACAACTAAACACACATCAAACTATGGCCTAAAGCACATTGCAATTTACACTTATCAGATTACATATCCCAAAATTATTCCTTATTCAACTATAAAATGACATTTTTCATATTTGAGAACAAGATAGAAAAATCAGCCATAAATATCTCAATATTATGTCCAACATACTTAGAGAAAATACTTACTATGCATCTTTGAAAGATTGCTGGGGCATTGCAGAGTCCAAACGGCATTCTTTTGTTGGCAAATGTACTAAATGGGCATGTGAATGTTGTCTTCTCCTTATCCTTCAAAGCTATCACAATTTGATTATATCCCGAATACCCCTCTATAAAATAATAGTGAGATTGTCTCATAAGTCGGTCAAGCATTTGATTGACGAATGGGAGTGGAAAGTGATCCTTGTGTGTACCAACATTCTCATTCTTCACGACATTAATCTCAATTTTCTTAGGTATACTTAGACTGGACTCAACCATTTAATATCCCTTCTTGATGAAACTACAACTAGAAACATTTAGGAATAATATACAAATGTAAATTGAATCTCATGATTATGATCTTATTATAATTTCAATTACATAATATTTATTCCAGGGATCTTATCTCTAGTATTAAAACATCAAATGTAATTAAATTAATACACAAAGATAAAGAAATCCTTTTTCATTAATTAAATAATAATTATATACATCAAATTGCATCTAATTGATTGGCTGTAAGGGAATAAACTAACAAAACATACCCAGTTTTGAGTTAATGTTGATTTTTGCACTTGATGTTATATTGAGCATTCTTTTGCTTCATTAGCCACCAACTTTTATGCTACATTACCCAAGTATATCTCACCTCGAACCTTGCCCAAATTACAACCTTAATTTTTCCTTTGATTCATGATTATGCATGTGAATCCTAGTGATGGAGAAATGAAATGTTATACAAATTCGTGGAATGGCATTATCATAAATGGTCTTTAAGTGTACCTATGGCTCAACGCTATTTTACACACTCATTGTCCTAGTCTACCATTAGATTGCTTAGTTTTTGAAGGTGATGATTGTTGATTAATCATAAGTGAAAGAATTTAATGTTTAGTTCTTATCATGGTTTTGAAAGTTATTCGTCTTTTCTTATGACTATTGATTCTTGGAAAATATGGATAATAGGAAAGTCTTTTAGCTTGTGAATTTGATTTTGATGTTTTGCCTAAGGACAGTCAAAGGTTAAGTTTGGGGAATTTGATATGTACTTAATTACATATACATTTACTCCAAAACAGTTAGTGATTAATGCTTTGAAATGTTTAAGAAACTCATTTTTAGTTCATATTTAGTTTTAGGTACAATTTGGAAGCATAAAAGCTAAACTAAGTTAAAAGAACATTTTTTCAGTCATCCTCTTAATGTTCACACTCAATTGTTCTTATGGAATAAGAAGGAAATGGATTGGAGTAAAGATGGGATAAGAAAATCGAATGAAATGAAGCTTTCAAGATGATTTAGAAGATAGACAACCATGTGAAGTTAAATGTTTGACTTACATGGTTCGTTACACAATCGTTTACCCAACCGTATAAAATCAGGAATTGTGGAGATTTCTTGTTGTACACGGTTTAATACATGGCGTGTATCTCCTTATAACCCTAGTTTTTAATATAAAACAACATTGAGTGGCCAATAGGTTATGGATTAGTTTTAAAGCAAAAGGAGTGAAAGAACTCCTACTCTTTAGAGATCTATAGGAGGTTAGGCTTCCCCATTCTAGTTCTAAGGTGAAATAGAAGTCGAAGACTCATTTTTGGCATCTCTCCAATGTGTATTGTGTTCTTTCTCTCCTAGAAATTATTCATGTTATCCTATGTTTATTGGAGTGGGTATTATATAAGAATGATTGATTGTTTTTATGTAAAATCCTTACTAGAATCTTAAATACAATATCTAATCATTATGTTATAGATTCATTTGTCGCAACTAATGACATTAAATCATTATATAAATCACAAATTAAGTTAAATGACCCAATTTTGTGTGGATATTGCCTAAATTGGTCTATTTTGCTTATTCATAATTCAACTGTCCGACTAAATCTAGAGAGCTTGTTCTAGGGTGTCTAATACCTAGGTTTAGTTAAAGAGTTTGTTTTAATTAAACACGACCTAAGGAAAAATCAAGATTAATAGAGATTGTTGTTAATTTATGATCAATATTTGTTAAGAGAGGTATAAGAATAATAAAACAACGAAATATGCTTATTCATATGTAGATCGAGATTAAACTAAAGACCAGATCCCTAACTCATTCATCATTTTTATCACTTTTTGCTTGTTTGCTTTAATTAACTTTTAATTTCATTTTATTTTGTTATTAGAAAATCAGACCAAACCTCCAAATATCCTAAACACCAATTCATTTCATTATAACTATTGATTGCATCTATGAATCATATGACACATGTGAATCTTACTTAATAGGCAAGTTGACAAAGTTAACCTTTAAGGGAAAGGGTGAACAAACTACTGGGCTGTTGGACAACACATTCAGATGTATATGGTCTGATGTCCACACATACCAAAAGTAGTTTAATATACTTCATTACCTTTATCGACGATTATTAACAATGTAACACCCCCACTGCTATAAGGTATGTACCGAAACACCCTTATGACATTCTAGTATATACCCTTTAACAATGGTGTGTTACAGTCTTACTTTCACTTTATTACATAACAATTAATCCAACTTAATCATGGAATCTACTATCATACAAGAAAGTCACCAAAATAAAAATAAATTTCCTCTTTTCATTTCATAAATCTGAATGTACATACATTGTAGCTTTCCAAAAATCTGGACAGTACATCATCATATCATAATACAAAATGTAATACATGAAAGTGGAAATACAAAAGATCTAACTAAATCCTTCAGTCAAGCTGACCGACCTTTGAGCCATATCTTCTTTATAAGCTTCTTGTATGGTCTCTCAGAAGCTAGAATCCTCTCTGTGTCCTAAAACGTCGCTGTGTAATTTTTGGTGAGTTTTACGAACTCAGATGAGGTAACCATCATCGATGGTTCACTTAATTCATGCAACATACCATTCCACATAACAGATAATTTGCATCATTGCATTTTTCATATAATATCACATATCACATTTTCATTTAAAAGTAAAACAATTGCATTTCAATCAATCAAATATACTTAATATAGTTTATATGGAATGCACTTATGACTCTTTCAAATTATTACGTTTTTATGATCGAGTGCCTAAACTGTCCCGTATCTATTATGGATATCGGGATCATTTATACTATCCCTTATCCATTGGGGATACTGGGCTTATTTTTACATAGTGAGCCTTTAGCTCTTAATCACATTCAGAGCTTTAAGCTCATTTTCGATGGCTACTCAAGTCACAACTCTCATTATCTGATCATGCATTCATGTATGGAATGCATCTCATAATCAATTCATGAAACAATTAGTTCTTCCCATTCCCATACAAATAGCACTTCCAATACAGTTTCGAATATAGAACTCCTCAGAAAATAAATTGTCCGGAATCAACACAATCAATTTCACATTCATAAGATAATTCAAACATAATCTAACACAAATAATTAATTGAGTAGGACTATCTAGGTTACTCACAAATTGCTTCCGAAGCTATTGCTTTAAAGTTTTGGCCACGTCTAGATGTTGACATTCCAATTGCTCCTCTAAAACAAGCAATATACACATATCACACTTTAGCTTAATTATAAGTATTCAGTTATGCATATGTATGTATATGAAATATGTACAATGCATGTTCATGACAATCCCGGGTATCTTTTCATCAATTTCATAAAAAAATCATTCCCATGTCAAAACTCATTTAAGTATAATTTCTACTTAGGTTCAGATCTCACTAAAACCATTAAAATCTCAATTCATATCTCATTGGTTTACTTTCAGATTTTTCTTAGACACACTTTCTGGTCTATCGTTCACGTTCAATCAGAAAGTGAAACTGATGTAATTTGGTCATACTCTCTTTTAGAAAAGCTTTCCTCTATGTGTTATGATTCTATTGACACAAAATCACTCAATTTGGTTTAGTAAATTTGGAAGATATGCCTTAAACATTTTCAGGTTGTTCATATTTAAAAATAGTTTACTATACATAAATTCCATCCAATAATTAACCATCTTAGAGACTGAATCACAATTATACTTCTCCTATGATTTGTGTTACTATGTCTCTAGTTTATTCCAAATTAAATATCATCTCATTTGGACATATAGAGAAGAAGTTATAGTTAAAAGAAACAGAACTGTCCTCTTTGCAAATTCCTCTCGGTTAGTTAGATCAATTGCAATTCATGGCTACTATTGAGGAAAACAGTAACTTGATGTGACAAATAAACATGAGTCTCACAATTAACTCATGGGCATGAGAGAGTAAAGTCACAGAGGTGAAGGAGTAATAGGCATGAGAGGAACATGAGTCTGCAAGAGTCATGGGTGCAACAGATAAAGACAAAAATTAGGTGAGAGCATAAGTCTGACCCGTCCACGTTTATCACTCAATCTCTCTCAATTAATTTCATATGGCTATGATTTTTAGTGGAGAGGTATAACATTGTCTTAAGAGTCCAATGGTTTAAGTCTCATCTCATTTGGAGGTCAGATGAAAAAGATATTTCCAAAAAACCATCGAATGTTCATCACCGCTGAAAACTTCAAAGTCGACTTCTCCTATGAATCACCAAAGTCATCGTCGTGCTTGTGCATGATGGTGCAATTCTTCTTCTTCTTTACCAAAATCTCTACTCAAACCTCCATAACTTTTGATCTAGAGCTCCAAAAATTTCAAATTTTATATCAATAGAAAGCTAAAAGAAAGATATACAACTTTTATGAAGACCATTTTGTCAAAATCCATCTAGATCAGTAAAGTAAATTCATGGAAATTTTAGATCAAAATTTTAACTCTCTTACTATTCATTCCCAGAAATTCTCAAACTTCCATTCACTGTAACCCAACACTTCAATTTTTTATTACCAGTCTTTTTACTTCATTTCAATCAACTTATTCACTATAAATTCATAATACCCCTAAATATGTAGATTTGGTCAAGAACCATAAAAAACCAAAAATTCATAGTTCATCCTATTTATGCTCTGTCACCTTTTCTGCATTTTCAACATTTTTCCATATTCTCAATTTCCCTCTCATCTTTCATTTATACACTCATACCCATCTCAGACCATCATTTTACAACTACTCTTCAACTAAAAAAAAAACATTTTGTTAATCATCTCTAAAGTCTCCATCTACTCACGTATACACATACATATATATATATATATACATATATACATGCACAGTGAAGAAACAGAGCATATCACCCTTTTCGTAAATAATCTTCTACACTAATCCCATACACTATTTTATTGCTCTTACTCACTCCAAAATCATTTTTACTTCACTTAATCACTAACAATCCATCAATTACTAGATTAACACTACAACCAAATTTTTCATCCCATCAACACAGTATTCATGAATATACATGAAAAAAGCCATGTTCATGCAGATGACAAATTTCATCAAATTTATTTCATAAATCCACAACTCTAAAAGATTTACTCAATACTTACTTGTTAAAAACTCCATGAGCTTCAACTATCCCAAAGCCTTAAACTCTATGCAAAAACACGTATTCACTGTAAACATTAACCAACTTCCGGTTTTTTCTTAGGGCAGAGGAAACAATTAGCTATGGGGAAGTGGTGTGGGATAAGGAAAAGCAAGGTAATCTCTCAGGAGGTATTTGATGAAAAAATCTATGTATTGCGAGAAAAGTAGAAGAAGGTGACTACAAAGAAGGAAACTTAGGAAAATTGTCTAAAGTACATCTTTCAAATCATGCAGTCTTTTACTCTCAGAGCACAGCAACTTACTTCTCCAACAAATTATGAAAAGCAACTTAAAACTTGTCACTTTTCTAATGTCTAAGCTCTAACCAAGTTCGTTTTGAGCTAATTCCTTTAATTCTCATCTTTACAATCCAATTATCTCCAATATCCTTTTTATTCCTTTTCCTATTTTCCGTAGTAATCTATAATTTCCAAAAATTATTTCTAAATTCACCAAAATTCACAAATGCAACAATTCCACTAATCAATAATATTTCCAATATAATAAATTCAAAATTCTCAAAATTTCCAATAATATCACAACTCAGTCCAAAATATACCCGAAATTATCAATGAATGCAAGTACAATTATTTTCATGTGCAAAAATTCAATATTCATAAATATGAGCATACCATATAATCCATGAGCATGAACTGCATTTTCTAATTTCTTACTAATCTCTCATATTTACTATTCTAGTCTCAACATAGGTAACAGGATGTTATAACTCTCCACCTATTAAAAGAAATTTCATCCTCGAAATTCTTACTTGCTTGTTCGAATAGGTAGGGGTATTGTCTCCTCATATGCTCCTCCATTTCCCACGTTGCTTCCTCAGTTGAGTGATTCCTCCAAAGGACTTTCACCAATGGAATGACTCGGTTCCTCAACTTCTTTATCTGAGACCCCACTATCTTGATGGCTCCTCAACATATCTTAAGTTACTAGCAACCTCAATTTCTTGAGCCGGCATCAAATGTGTCGGATTCGATTAGTATCTACGGAGTATACTCATATGAAAAACATCATGCAATTGAGACATCTCATTCGATAAAGCTAACCTATAGGCCAAAGGTCCTATCCTCTCAATGATCTAATAGGGACTAATGTACCTAGGGCTCAACTTGCCCTTCTTACCAAATCCCAATACTCCTCTCCAAAGTGACACTCTCAGAACACCCTGTCTCCTACATTGTATTCCATGTCCCTTCGATGTTGATCTACATAACTCTTCTATCCATCTTGAGCCGCTTTAATTCGACTTCGAATCAATTTCACCTACTCCATAGTGTCTTATATCAATTGTGGGCCTTCAACCATTCTCAAGCCCTTTTCATCCGAATATGGTGGCGATCGACACTTTCTACCATACATTGCCTTATATGGCGCCATACTGATACTACTGTGATAATGATTATTATATGCAAATTTGATAAGTGCCACATATTGGTCCCATGCTCCTTGGAACTTTAATACATAAGCTCTAAGCATATCCTCAACTGTCTTGATTGTCCTCACACTCTGTCCACCTATTTGAGGATGAAATGTTGTACTGAAGTTCAGCTTAGTACCCATAGTAGACTGCAAACTCTTCCAAAATCTAGAAGTAAATTTGGGACCCCTGTCTGATAAAATGGACACGGGAACCCCGTGTAGTCTCACCACTTCATTCATATATCTCTGGGCCAACTTATCTAGTGAGTTATTTTCTTTACTGGTAAGAAATGGGCCGACTTAGTCAATTGGTCCACTATAACCCATATTACATCATTTTACCTTAGAGTTTTAGGCAATCCCATAATGAAGTCCATGGTAATTCATTCCCATTTCTACTCTGGATTAGGCAACAAATGTAGCTTCCCAACTGGAGCCTGATGCTCAGCCTTAACCTACTAGCATGTCATATACTTAGAAACATACTTTGCCACTTGCTTCTTTATTCCAGGCCACCAAAAATGCTACTTCAACGTGTTATACATCTTGGTAGTACTAGGATGTATAGCATAGGCGACCATATGAGCTCCCTCTAGAATTTCTTTCCTCAAATCATCCACATTAGGCACACATAGCCTCTGTTTCAACCATAGTGTCTCATCTCTCAATTCAAACTCGAAATTTAGACTCATCTTCACTTTCTCTATAAGCTTCACCATGTTAGGATCTTTACTCTATACCTTCTAATTTTATCATGTAACATCGGCCTCAACGTCAACAAAGAGATCAAGGCCTCATCTTTCTCTAGATTTAACTCCACATTCAGAGCTCTCATATGAATTAAGTTAGGTAACCTTGATGTCTGAATCTGAGCTATACTAGTATTAGACTTTCTGCTCAAAGCATCAGTCACCACATTAGCTTTCCCCGGGTGGTACTCAATCGTGCAGTCATTATCTTTCAACAACTCAATCCATCTCTTCTATCTCATATTCAACTCCTTCTAACTTAGCAAATACCTCAAGCTCTTATGATCTGTATAAATTTGGAATGTCTCTCCATAAAGATAATGTCTCCATATCTTTAAAGTAAAGACAACTACACCTAGCTCCAAATTATGTACTGGATAGTTAATCTCATAAGACCTTAATTGTCTCGCTGTGTAGGCGATCACCTTGCCATATTGCATCAACACACATCCAAATTTTTGATGCAAAGCATCACTATACACCGCATATCCTCCAGTCCTAGATGGAATGGTTAACACCGGCGTCATAGTCAACCAATGCTTCAGCTCTTCAAAGCTCTCCTAACATTTTTCATCCCATCTGAACACTACATTCTTGCTTAAAAGTTTTGTCAGATGGGTTGAGATTAAGGAAAAACTCCTCGACAAACCTCCGGTAATATCCGGCTAATCCTAGGAAGCTTCAGATTTTAGACATATTCCTCGAAACTTCCCAATTCATCACTGCCTCTATCTTTTTTGGATCCACCTGTATGCCTTGTCCAGTCACTATATGTCCCAAAAATACTACTTGATCTAGCAAAAATTCACACTTACTGAATTTGGCATACAATTGCTTCTCCCTCATAATCAGCAGAACCACTCTCAGATGCTTGGCGTGCTCTTCTCTATTCTTGGAATACATCAAAATATCATCAATGAACACTATCTCAAAGTGATCCAAGTAGAGCTGAAACACCTTATTCATCAAAGCCATAAATGATACTAGGGCATTAGTTAACCCAAACGGCATCACTGGAAACTCAAAGTGCCCATACTTGTTTCTAAATGCACCCTTTGGTACATCAGCCTCTGCTATCTTCAACTGAATGTACCCTGATCTCAAATATAGTTTAGTGAATACCTGAGCTCCCTACAACTAATCAAGCAAATCATTAATTCTAGGCAATGGGTACTTATTCTTAACTGTCACCTGATTCAGTTGCCTATAATTAATGCATAACCTCAAAGTCCCATCTTTCATCTTTACAAATATCACTGGAGCTCTCCAAGGCAAAACACTAGGTTAATGAAATTTTTTTCTAGTAACTCCTATAACCGAGTCTTCAAATCCTTTAGTTCCTTAGGTGCCATCCTATATGGAGGGATGGATATAGGAGCCGCACTCAGAACTAAATCAATTATGAACTCCATTTCCTGATTTGGAGGTAAACTAGATAGCTAGGTGGGTAACATGTCTAGGAATTCTCTAACTACAGGAATGTCCTGCACATTCTGCACAGCTCTAGTATCAATGACATGGGCTAGATAGGCCTCACATCCACCCTGTATCATCCTTAATGCTCTCATGAAAGATATCAACCTGGCCAGCATTACTTGGCTAATTTTTGAAAATTACTCTCGACTAACTAGGAGATTCTAGTGCTACCTCCTTGGTATAACAATTCATGATAGCCCTATGAACAGTGAGCCAATCTATGCCTAAGATAATGTTTATCTCCCTCAACTGTAGTATAATCAAGTCTGCCTCTAACTTTGTCCGGTCAATCTAAATCAAACATCTCTTGCAAACTTCTCCTATCACTGTAGTACTACTTATTGGTGTACTCACCTCTAATCCATACTCTAACTGCTCTCTATCACAATGTAGCCTAGATGCCAGATGCGATGTGATGAATGAATGTATAGATCAAGGATCTAGCAATGCATATGCCACATAATTATAAACAAATAGCGCACCTGCAATAACATCTGGAGAGTCTTGTGCCTTCTACCTAGTCATGACACAGACTCTGACCTGAGATTGAGGTCGACTGCTCTGTACCTCAATCCTAACAGAAGGATTCCCTGTGTTCACTCTGCCCTTACCACGGCCTCTCTGTCCTGTCCCGCTACCTCTACTTTGCTGAATAGTAGCTTCACTCCCTAATCTCCCACTCATACTTGACGGAGTTCCCATAGTAGCAGGACAATCTCTAATTTGGTGGTTAAAGGAGCTGCATCTAAGGCAAGCTCTAGATAGTCTCCAGTACTCACCACCGTGCCTCTTCCCACAGTTCTCACACTGGTGTATCTGACTCTGCACTGTACCTCTTCCACTGTCAGTCTGTGCAAAATGTATAAATCCTGACTACCTTGATATAGCTGGTGGTCTAAATGCTCTGTTCTGGTGCTTATTGAATCTTCTACCAGAACCACTCTGACTCTCACTGAACCTCTTCAATATGGATCCTTATCGAGACTCTACTTTTCCCTGTCTTAGTAGCTATTCATGTCTAATTGAAGCAGCTCTCAACTCGATGAAACTACTCAAATCGGAGATATTTAGTCTTTTTCTGATCTCCGTGTTCAGCCCATCCTCAAACCTCCTACACTTATCTTCATCGGTTGGAATCAAAGCAGTAGCATATCTCATCAGCTCATTAAACTTGATTTCACACTCTGCCACTGACATCCTACGCTACTTCAAATACAAGAATTCCTTCATTTTCCTATCCAGGTAGATCTTAGGCATGTAGTTCTCCTTGAAAACTCTCAGAATGTCTTCCCAGTTCAGGTTCTAAGGCTTGGTGGTACTGCCTAGAACAGTCTTCCACCATTGATAAGCTGGGCCCTGTAGTAAGGACAATGCATAGTTGAATCTCTCGTCTGGCTCGAAGTTCATCTGATCAAAAACCCTTTCTGTCCTTTCTAACCACCCCTTGGCCTCAGCAAGGTCTGTGCTACAATAGAAATCCAGAACCCCTAGCTTCCGTAGCCTATCATACCTCCTCTCCCATCTTTAGGGAACTCTAGGAGGCATTACCTCCGGTTGAGGTACAAAGGACTCTCTACTGGCTTCTACAGATCCTAGGTCAGCTGATTCTCCCACTTATTCACCTCTGGCAAACGACCTATAATAAACAAGAACTGCAATCATTATCCATATTTATCACGATATTTCATGCTTAACATTCCTATATATCTCTATGGATGCCAAACTATGCTCTGATACCACCTAACTGTAACACCCCCACTATTATAAGGTATATACCGGAACACCCTTATGACATTCTAGTACATACCTATAACAATGGGGTGTTTCAGTCTCACTTTCACTTTATTACATGGCAATTAATCCAACTTAATCATGGAATCTACTACCATACAAGAAAGTCACCAAATTTTTTAAAAAAAATTTCTCTTTTCATTTCATAAATATGAATGTACATACATTATAGCTTTCTAAAAATCTGTACATTTATATCGTCATATCCTAATACAAAATGCACTACATGAAAGAGAAAATATAAAAGATCTAACAAAATCTTTCAGTCCAGCTGACCGACCTTTGAGCCATATCTTATTCACAAAAGTACAAGAATTAAGCTTTTTGTACTGTCTCTCAGTAGCTAGAATCCTCTCTATGCCCTAAAATGTCAACGCGCAATTTTGGGTGAGTTTTGCAAACTCATACGAGGTACCATCATCGATGGTTCACTCAATTCATGAAACATATCATTCCACATAACAGATAATTCGCATCATTGCATTTTTCATATAATATCATATATCACATTTTCATTTAAGAGTAAGACAATTGCATTTCAATCAATCAAACATACTTATTACAATTTATATTGAATGCACATGTAACTCTTTCAAATTATTATGTTTTTATGACGAAGTGCCTAAATTATCCCGTATCCATTGTGGATATCGGGCTCATTTATACTGTCCCTTATCTGTTGGAGATACAGGGCTAATTTTTACATTGTAAGCCTTTGGCTATTAATCACATTCAAAGCTTTAAGCTCATTTCCGATGGCTACTCGGGTCACCACTCTCATTATCTGATCATGCATTCATGTATGGAATACATCTCATAATCAATCAATCAATTCATGAAACAATTAGTTCTTCTCATTCTCATACAAGTAGAACTTTCAATATAGTCCCAAATATAGAACTCATCAAACAATCAATTGTGCGAAATTAACACAATCAATTTCACATTCATAAAATAATTCAAACATAATCTAGCACAAACAATTAATTGAGTGGGACTATCTAGGTTACTCACAGATTGCTTCTGAAGCTATTGCCTTGAAGTTCCAATAACATCTGGATATTGACATTCTAATTGCTCCTCTAAAACAAGCAATATACATATATCACACTTTAGCTCAATTATAAGTATTTCATTTATGCATATGTATGTATATGAGATATGTACAAAGCATGTTCATGACAATCCCAAGTATCTTTCGATCAATTTCATCACAATCATTCCCATGTCAAAACTCATCTAATTATAATTTCTACTTAGGTTTGGATCTCACTAAAACCATTAAAATCTCAATTCATTTCTCATTGGCTTACTTTCATATTTTTCTTAGAAACACTTTCGGATCTACTATTCACATTCAATCAGAAGGTGAAACTGATGTAATTTAGTCATACACTCTTCTATAAAAGTGTTCCTCTATGTCTTATGTTTCTATTGACACTAAAATCACTCAATTTCGTTTAGTAATTTGGAAGGTATGCCTCTAACATTTTCAGGCTGGTCATATTCAAAAATAGTGTACTATGCATAAATTCCATCAAAACTTTAACCATCTTAGAGACTGAATCACAATTATACTTCTAGTATGATTTGTATCCCTATGTCTCTAGTTTATTCCAAATCAAAGATCATCTCATTTGGACATCTAGAGAAGAAGTTATGGTCAAAAGAAACAGGACTGTCCAGTTTGCAAATTCCTCTCGGGTGGTTAGATCAATTGCAAGTCATGGCTACTATTGAGAAAACAGCAACTTGATGTAACAAATAAACATGAGTCTTGAAATTAACTCATGGGTGTGAGAGAGGAAAGTCACAGGGGTGCAGGAGTCACAGGCGTGACAGGAACTTGAGTGTGCGAGCGTCATGGGTGTGACAAATAAAGACAAAAATTGGGTAGAGCACAAGTCAGACCTGTCCACGTTTATCACTCAATCTATCTCAATTCATTTCATGTGGCTATGATTTTCGGTGGATAGGTAGATCATTGTCTTTAGAGTCCAATGGTTCAAGTCTCATCTCATTTGGAGGTCAGACGAAAAAGATATTGCTAAAAAACCATCGAATGTTCATCACCCATGAAAACTTCAAAGTAGACTTTTCCTATGAATCACCAAAGTCAATTCTTCTTCTTTATCAAAATCTCTATTTCAAACCTTAATAACTTTTGATATAGAACTCAAAAAATTCCAAATTTTATATCAATGTAAAGCTAAAAGAAAGATCTACAACTTTCATGCAGGCCATTTTCTAAAAATTCATCTAGATCAGTATAGTAAATTCATTGAAGTCTCAAATCAAAATTTTAACTCTCTTACTATTCATTCCCAGAAATTCTCAAACTTCCACTCACTGTAACCCAACACTTCAATTTTTTATTACCAGTCTTTTTACTCCATTTCAATCAACTCATTCACCATAAATTCATACTCACCTATGGTATTAAATACAAAGGCAATTGGCTTTAGTTTAAGTGGCAGGTTGCTAGAGAAGTGCTCTAAAGGCAATCACCTTTAACACTAATTGTACAAATATTTTTTATTAATAAAAAGTCTTTTTGTTAATTTGATGTTTATGTTCTTTACAAATTGATAGTGATCTTAAATCGAATTAATGAATTCCTTGATATATTAGATAGAATGAAGGACATCATGATGAGATCATGATAATGAGATTCCTATCATATGTAATTATGTTAGTATCTAAATTATCCTTAGTCATAGGATTAATGAGATGAAACATTATTATTCCAGACAGACTAGCACATAATATACTCCTTGATTAGATCAAGCAGTGGATCTCATAAGCTATAAGCATGAGTTGTTTAGAGTTGACATATGGATGCTTGCTAAAAGTAATAAGTACATTGGATAACCTACCATGAGACAATCATACGGATAATCTATTCTAGTGTCTGATAGTCTCATCATAGTAAGGTTGCAAATATCCCTAGACTTGAGATCCACAAGGATATCTTGAATACTAATCCTGTGCTTTGACTCCATTCCTCGCTGCTTTTTAGATGTTGCTCATAGGGTGGTGATTGGGTACAACTTGAGGCATTCGAAGGTAATTAAGTAGCCAATAAAGGATTCATCACTCCTGATAGAAGGAGATTATACCTATGGCCTCTTGCAAAGTTCATTACTTAAGAATCTTTGGCCAAAGTAAAAATGTCATGAAAATAATCTTCAATGACATAACTAATTAAGTAATGAGCCCCGAGGATAAGAACTAACATCACTTGGGCTAGATGTGACATAGTCAGTCTAAACGGAGTTGACACTTTAACCATACTTTGAACCAAGTAGGGTATAGATGGTGAAAGAATTAATTGCATGAGAACATTGTCTATAAAAGGGTTCGTAGTCAAACTACTAACTTTTCAGTCAATTGGGGGTCATGATGTGTTGCTAGATACCACTCATGACTTGCTTAAATTAAGTGTTAATTTAAGTGGCCAACATTACCGGGAACTTAATAGGTCACACGTATTGAAGATGTGAAGAATAAGTAAAATGGTTTTGGTTGTGAATCATATGAAAAACGTGAATCTTGCTTATTAGGTAAGATGACAAAATTACCCTTTAATTAACAAGACGAAAAAAATTACCCTTTAAAGAAGGGGTGGAAGTTTCATGCTAAATTAAGTGGGATTAAAAACTACTTAATTCTCACTATCTCTCCATTGTTAATGTAGCACCTCACTCCTATCTAACACATGCTCATACATCCAATAAACGTTCAACCACATGCCTGATGGAATTGGCGCGCCAGCTAGATTACTTTCACTTATCTTATGGCATCATAAATTAAAACATTAATACTCAATTTCTAAAATCCCAATTCTTCATTTCATTTCATAAATAAAATGTACATTGTAGCATTACAACATCATCCAATATGTACATTATCAAAAGCAAATCAAAGTTTATAGCTCTGTTTACAAAATATGCTATATGTATGAGGAAATATACAAAAGTTCTATCTAAATCCTTCAGTCCCAGCTGACTAACCTTTAATCCATTTTTGTATCTAAAAGTAGTACTAAGCTTTTTCTAGAATGTCTTAATAACTAAGTAACTTCTCTCGTACCTAAGAAGTCAACGTTGCAATTTTGGTGAGCTTTACAAACTCAGTTAGTTAAGCACCCTCGATGGTTCACTCTTATTACATAACATAATAATTCACATTCAATTCATATAACCATATAATTCACATCACTTCATTTATTATCATGTAACATCGGAAAGCACTTTGTTCATAAATTTCACATTTCCCATTCAACATAATTCAACAATACATTTCAATCATTCAAAACATTCATATCAAGCATATATGCAATACTCATGAGACTCACTTTCAAATTATTATGTTATGATTGAGTGCCTTTTTCACTGTCCCGTATCCATTGTGGATACTGGGATCATTATTAACTGTCCCTTATCTATTGGGGATACAAGGCTCATTATACATAATGAGCCAGAGGCTTTTACCACATTATAAGCTTTAAACTCTTTTTCACTAGCGACTTTGGTCACAACTGCCTTTATGTTATCATGCATTCATGTAATGAAATGCATCACATGTATTCAGTCAATCACTTGTGCTTAATTTTACACAATCATATTCACATTTATCATCGGACCTTAGTCTGACATTCAACAATTAAGTTGAGTATCATTTATTATGTTAAATTCATATATAATGAGCACTTCCAATATGATATTTATGAATCAAATGCCTCATACATTCAATGTTTAGAATCAATACATTCACATCACATAATAATTCAAAGCAGAATTCTAAACAAAATAATTAATTAACGTGAGACCATTTAGGTCACTCACAGTTTTCTCCAGATAACTTATTGCCTCGAGGTCCCGGTAATGTCTGGATGTTGTCACTTTAATTGCTTTTCTATATCATGCAACACACAATACAACTTTTTTCAATCACATAAGTACTCATTTATGAACATATTATGTACAATGCATGCTCAATAACAATCTCAGGTACATTTGCTTAATTCACATCTCATAATTGTTTAACATCAACTTTCAATCATTCTTTATTACCTCAAACATTTTACTCACTTTAATCACCTAATTCATCACCAACTAGGTTCATTCAAGATCTCATTCAATCCTAACTACACCATAAAGAAGTACCCTGACAATATTAGGTTTAAACAACACTCAAAAGACAACACTTTTACTCCATACGTCTGCTTACGATCATGGTATCCCTTCCACGATCGTCATAAAAACTTATGGTGTAACATCCCGGTCCCACTTAACGGGTCGGATCAGGGAAACGGGTCTACGAGAAGACCAATTAGTGAAGTTAGGA